>JAKOGI010000089.1:987500-997500 GCA_029747015.1 Carnegiea gigantea | reverse complement strand
TCAGTCTTTGAGGTGTTATGAAAAGAATTATATGTTAATGAATATGTTAATGACATGAGGAAATTTGTATTATTTTTTTCTCTCTAATGAGACATTTAAGCAACAATGAAGTGCAGAAATTAGTAAGAATTTACAAATTTAATTGTGTTAAACACTTTAATTTGTACTTTAAAAATTGGTAATTTTAGTTTGTAACGTTGTTGTTGTTTGTACTTTAAAAATTGGTAATTTTAATTTGTAACGCTGTTGTTGTTTGTACTTTAAAAATTGGTAATTTTAGTTTGTAACGTTATTGTTGTTTGTATTTGTAGAGAAGTTTGAGTTGCTCTTCGAATCAACAAACTAGTGAAGGAAATTGTAAGTTGGTAATTAATTTATAATGCATTAGAAAACATTATTATGTGGTAGTTGATATGTTAAATGTTAAAAACATTATATTTTATTAATGTACTAGCAACGACATGAATAATATAATTGAAAGATTAATTTGAAATTTGTAAGTGTTATTTGTGTAAGTAGGAGATAATTAAAATTTAATTATATGTTCTGATTATATGTTATTAACTTAATGATATGATTAAATGTTTTAGGAAGAAGTGAGAAAAATAGTAAGAATTTCTATTTTTAACTTCCTCAAATACTTAATTAGTATATTAAATTTGAGATTTTATTTAACTAACATTGTTATTTTTGTATTTGTAGGTAAGTTGTTTGTCATATTTTTTGTCAAGGAAGAGGTGAAGACAATTGTGAGTAGCAATTTAATTTATTTTCATGTGTTTGTTGATATATTAAAATTTATAATGAGTATATGTTTTTAATGTAGTAGCTATGTTTAATTAATTATGTTTAATATACTAGCTACGATTATATATTTTATGAAATTTTTTGACATTACGATTTTAAATATTGCATAAAAATCTGATTACGCTAATATTTTAAAACATGTTAATGTATATGTTATTATATGTAATTATATGTATATGTCATTACATGTGAGTGGTTTCCTTGTTTTTAATTATATGTTAACGTATATGAAAATTAAAATGAACATGTCACTTGATTAAATGAATGATTTAATTTGTTTTCCGTTGTGTTAGTAATATGAACATGTTAACAAATTTGATAACTAAAATTAACATTTTATTTGATAAAATGCATGGAGTGCTTTACTTTTGGTGAATGTTATAAAAATGAAGATGGTAATATGTATGATAATTAAAATGAAGACGTTATGAAAATTTTGAATCAACATGTTACTTGGGGAAGTGGATGGTTATCTTGTTTTTATTATATGTTATTAAAAATTAAAAATGAACATGTTAATGTACATGAAAATCAAAATGAACATGTCACTTGATTAAATGAATGATTTAATTTGGTTGTCGTATATGTGAGTAATATGAACATGTTAATATATTTGATAACTAAAATTAGCATTTTATTTTATAAAATGAATGGTGTGCTTTATATTTCATAAATGTTATTAAAATGAATATGGTAATGTGTATGATAATTAAAATGAAGAAGTTAGTAAAAATTAAAATCAACATGTTACTTGGTGAAGTGAATGATTATGTTTTGTTTATTATAGATTATGAAAAATAGAAAATGAACATGTTAAATGTATATGACATTAAAATGAAAATGCTAGTTGATGCACTTATTAATATGATTATCATCTGAAATATGGATCCAAACACTCCCCCGTCCTTTATGAGCTTGCTTCAGGGTGACGATTCACCCCAAGTAGGGGGTAATAGTGCTACCCCAATCCCCGCACACAATCGTCATGTCTCTTAGCCCCCTATGTGCCAGAAAACTACCAATATCATCCACATCATCCATATTACCCACCCCACCTTACCTCAAGGAATCCGAGTGGTTCAAGTCAGAATCCTCGACTATGTCCTCCACCATATTACACATCAACACATAATGAACCTTTCAATGTGCACGGGAGTGAATACCCGTACTACCCTCCTTACTATCCACCGCCACCTCCTCATCCAAATTACCGTTCTGCGGGGAGCAACTCCACCCCCTCATCCACACCGACAGGATCAGTAGTCGGGTTGGGACAGTCTAACACAAACATTGAGGCAAATACTAATGAGGAGAACGTGGAGGAAGTAATGGGAGGTACGATAGGTGGTGCGAAGAAGTGGACAATTCACGAAGACCAACAACTTATTCGGGCATGGATAAATGTAGGCACGGATCCTATTGTTGGGGCCGACCAAAGGAAAGCTAGTTTCTGGAGTAGGGTGGCCTCGGCATTAAATGAGTACCGTCCACAAGGGGCGTTAGCACGAACTTCAAAGAAATGTAACAGTCGATGGCTTCGGTGCGGCCCAATAGTCAACAAATGGATAGGTATTATGCTCAAAGTGGAACGTAGTAATCATAGTGGGTGGAATGATGCGAAGATTGTACAAGAGGCCCACAGATTGTACATTAAGCGTACATCCAAAAAGTTTGAGTTGGAGCATTGGTATGAGATACTCAATGACCAGCCAAAGTGGCGGACAATATGTGACCCACCTAAGTCAGGGTCAGGATCATCAAAAAGGTCTAAACCCGACACCGAAGAGGTCGGAGATGAAGGTGTCGGGGGGTGAAAGACCCGAGGGCCACAAAGCTGCAAAGAGAAGGATGAAACAAAAGGCGAGCAATGCTGTAGTTGATCTAGTATTATCTGAGTTGAAGGACATAAAGACTGCCAACACTGATATGAATGAAATGTTCAAGGACTTCTTCATCACAGCAAAACAAGAGATGTCTCAGAAAATAGTGATAAGGGAAGCAAAACTGAGGAGAGAGGAGGATAGAATAAAGATGATCGACACCTCCACAATGCCTCCTCAACAAGCGTCTTACTATGAGCAAAGGAAAGAAGAAATAATGCAAAAGAGATATGGAAGCTCATCATCACATCAGTAATATGTCTCCCCTTTCCCATAATGTTGTAGATTACAAAAACTATGTATCTCATCGTATGTTGTAACATGTTGCTATATGAATGTTGTTTTCCATGCGTTCTAGTAGACATAAGTTTGGTTACCCTTATGTATCTGATCGTATGTTATGAAGTTGTCCCAAATGGGTATGCCTATTATTGTTTAATAAAAATAGTTACGCTTATGTACATTAACGTGTAAGCATTATTACGTTGCGCAGGCCATTTGTAATGGAAAATTTCAATGTGGACACGCTGCCTACTGAGGAGGTTTCATCGTCCTCCTCCTCCTCGACCTCTTCCTCGTCAGATGATAATGTCATAATCCCTGTCATGGGGGCGTACGTCCGATATCAACAACGGGTGCAACAACAAATGATGTTCCTTGTGTGATTGAGGCAAGCAGTAGTTGAGATGACGCCATCAGCATCTACACCTCGGATACAAAGGAGATGTATTAGGAGAGATAGAGAAGGTGCCCACAACCGCTTATACCAAGACTACTTCGCGGAAGATTCGGTGTACAATGAACATCATTTTCGACGTAGATTCAGAATGCGAAGGCACTTATTTCTCCGTATTGTTGAAGCACTCGGTAATCATTCAGAGTACTTCCAGGTGAGGTACGATGCGGCCGGAAAGCGTGGGTTATCGCCATTAACCAAATGCACCGCAGCCATGCGAGTGCTTGCCTATTGTGTAGCAGCTGATTGTGTTGACGAGCACTTGAAAATTAGTGCGAGCACCGCATTGGAATGCCTCAAAAAGTTCACCTCAAGCGTCGTTGAGGTATTCGGGGAGCAATACTTGAGAAAACCAAATCAAGCTGATGTTGATCGCTTACTGCAAGTTGCTGAAGCCCGTAACTTTCCCCGTATGTTGGGAAGCATAGACTGCATGCACTGGGAGTGGAAGAATTGTCCAACGGCTTGGAAGGCATCATTTCAAAAGCAAGTTTACAAGGTGCCAACAATCATCCTTGAAGCCGTTGCGTCATACGACCTTTGGATATGGCATGCGTTCTTCGGGTTGCCTGGAAGTTTCAATGACATCAACATCCTTGATCGCTCACCGGTTTTCCAAGATATGTATGAGGATCGTGCTCCTAAATGTGAGTACGTCGTCAATGAGCATCAGTACAACATAGGATACTATCTTTCCGATGGAATTTATCTACAATGGGCGATATTTGTTAAAACTATCCCACTTCTCCAAGGGCCGAAGAAAAAACTTTTCGTTGAACGACAAGAATCAGTAAGGAAGGATGTTGAGCGAGCATTCGGTGTGTTACAAGCTCGATTTGCTATTGTACGTGGCCCCGCTCGTCTGATGGATGAAAGAGAAATTGGTATTGTTATGAGAGCATGTGTGATACTTCACAATATGATTGTGGAGAATGAGCGGGACAACTACAAGCTTATATTTGACTACGACGTTGTCGAGAGATCTGTCCCGGAGCCGATTGTTAACCATGATCATCATCCATGCTATGAGACGTACTTCCAACGATCATGCCAAGTTCGCAACTCCAATACGCATTTAGCTCTTCAAGCAGACTTGATTGAGGAAATATGGAAGCGAAATTCGGGTGCGCGCCAGAGAACATAGTTTATTGATCTTCATATTGTCGATTTTTTTTTAAATTGTTCAACTATTGTAATTTTTTTTCCGTCTCATGTCAACCAATGTAACTTATTTTTAGTTTACTATCCGACTCTTGTAATTTGTGATTTCATGCATGTGCTTTATTTTTCCCAAAATGTAGTGTTGTTTTAATTACATTTACGACCATTCAATTAGTTGTGTATGATAATTATATGTGCACATTATTTTTTTACCCAATCCAAGTTAAACCCAACTAACCAACCCAAAAAAAAAAAATTTTTGATAGCAAGGTAATTATTACTTGTCCTCATTCATCATCATATTGAAATTTAGTAAGGTAAATTATTCACGCACTGTAATTTTCATTTCGTTTAATGTCAACCAACGAATCTTTTTAAATTTATTTAGTGAACTCTTATAGTTTCTATATTTAGGCATCTGTCATTAATTCAAACTCTTGCACTGTTCATTTCAAAAAATTTATGACCCTCTAATTTTTTCCGTAACCAAATTATCATGTCCAACTTATTTTTTCCACAAATAATTATGCTAAATAACCAACCAAATAAAATAAATACAACTGAAACAATTAAATTTGATTATGTGTGGGGTCCATATGTATTATTTTATTTGGTGAGGGAAAGTGGTGAGTCAACCATTACAGAGAGTGAGGATTGTGAAATAAAAAGTTGGAGAGAGAGTTGATGTAGCAGTGGTAGGCCCAGCTGATGAGCCAAAAACTGGCTCACCATTGTTGTTGCTCTAAGGGTGCGCAGATTGGCCACCGCAATGACTATTGTGGTTTTGTAAATCCGAGAGGTACTCGCCAACAAAAAAACAACACTTGCTTGTGAAAGGAAACTTTGAATCATTTGAAAAGAAAGCAACACTGTCTGGTAATTTTTCCTTCATGCACCAGTAGTAGTTTCCGTCCCTTCAATAAACCGCCCCACCAACTTAAAGAAGCCGTTTCTCTCTCTATAACTTTCTCTATCTCTTGCTCCTCTTCTTCATTGGGAAAATTAGAAGCCAAATCTAATAGAAAAATACGAGGGAGAAATCGAAATCGAGAACGAGCATCAATCAAGCAAGAGATTCAGAATGTGTTGTTGTCCAGGAAGAGTTTGCATGCTCTGCACTTGTCTCATTCTGGTGGTAATATTAATCGGTTTTCTTTTCGGATTCGGAGTCTTCAAGAACGGATTCCACAAATTGAAGCACACTTTCGATGTCTGCGATCCTGCATCTTCTTCTTCTTGCTACAAAGGCCGCCCCTTCGTCGGTGCTCCTCCTCCGCTTTAGCTTCCCTAATTCATTGATTTTTGTTTTGATTAAGTTGATAATTCCTCCTTGTTTTGCTTTTTAAATCGATTTGGGAGGATGTGAATTAATGTGAGCATATGCGTTGTTTCTGATGACCTTCGAATCTGTGCAAAATTGAATTTCTGTCCTGATATGTGTCACTGCTAGTACAGATACTGCTTTGTTGTTCAATTGATTGACAAATTTAATGGTATATATCCAATATCGTGTACTACATTCAAATAATTTGCAATTTTGTAATTACTAATGTTTTCGGCATGCGGCAAGAATGGGTGGCATGTGCAAACTGCGGCCAATTTTGCCATACTATAATCTGGATGATGATAATGTTGACTGCAGGGCTGACAAAAATTGGTGCGACCTGATTTTTCGAATTTATCCGACCCAGAAAAAATTAGGTATGGTCACAAAATTTTTGTCCAAATTTAAAATTCGGACAACCAGTCATATTTGAATTTCGGATTTGAGTTGTGCGAATATTCCTATGGGCACATGATAATTGTTGCTAATTTCCCGGTGCTAATTTTAATTTTAATATAAAACTCTTGGATGGCTTGTTAATTGTCATCACAGTTCTCTTAAAAAAAAAAAAAAAATTGTTATCGCAGTTGGATATGCTGGTTTGAACTTTGAAGTGATAGTTTTATACAAGGGCAAGTACCAGAGCAGTTTTATAACCAAGGTGTCTAGTGTTTGGATTTTCCGTAGTTGCAATAGGAATTTGAATCTTGCCATGTCTCACTCTAATAATAGTTGCAATGTTTTGGACGAAATTTGTTTTTACTATTGGCGTTAAATTTATTGTACTGAAAGTATAAATTTTTCTAGTAACTTAAAACATCAATTTTTTTTTGTTTTTGGGGTTCAAATGAGCCACAAAAGCCGTACAATATGATAGGGAAGGAGGAATCGAACCTGAAGTCTAATGTACTCAAAACCTCAATTTTAACTACTTGACTAATATCTAATTGATAACATCAATTATTGAATTGGCGGACAATAAGATTATAGTATTTCTCTAATCTTGCAGTCCCTCCTACATCTACAAGAGTTTAAGTATCTTTGGTATAATGGTTATGAAAACTACTTGGAAGTTTGCTCAGTTATCCACTGCTAGGCTCTGGCTGGTGACTTAATTATGCCAGTCCCTGTGTCCCCTATCTGCAGGGAAGGAGGGTCCGTTTACTAATTTATGACAAGGAAAACAAATGATAAAAAGAGCCTCAAGCAGTTGAATAGCTTTATGTTTATGGGAACTGCAAGTTAAAAAAAGATCATTTTTGGCAGAAGTAAATTTTGCACCGAGGGGTGGAGTACGTCTACTTGTTCTTCTCCTGAAAGGAGGTGAGTGGTGTGAAGATTCTGATTCTATAGTAAAAGGCATGCCTTTTTGGGGGCACCAAAAGTGACAGTGAGGTTGTCTCCCTGCGCTATTGCCAATGATTATCTGTGAATAGAATTTGTACTAGTTACTGCAGCATTCTATATTTCTATTCTATGAAACTAAAATTGGGCCAAGGATTGGAGAATTCACCCATCAAATGTGTATACAAGTGTCATCTGCATTAGAAAGTCAGTAAATTTTTGGGATTACTGAAGTGCAAAGGGAGAGCCTCTTAGGAGAGTGTTGAGGAAAGCCGCGCACAATTGATATCATGTTTGGGGTGGCCGAGACTAGTATATGAGCATGTAGGATTACTTCACCTAAGACTCCATTTGGTCCTTAGAAAATTTGAAGGAAAGAAAAGTTAAAGGAAAAAAAAAGTGAAGGAAAAAATAGTAGGGAGAAAATGAGGTTTTTTTTCCTCTTGTTTGGATTGAGGAAAAAATACTAGCATTTGGATGAAAAATTTAAATCTTGATGAACTACTTGAATCATATTGATGTCATCTAAGCAATGTAAGGTTGGAGGAGGTAAGAAATTTTCCTCAAACTTTCCTCACAACTTTATGGCTCCGTTTGGTCCTTAGAAAATTTGGTGGAAAGAAAAGTTGAAGGAAAAAAATATGAAGGAAAAAAATAGGGAGAAAATAAGTTTTTTTATCTTGTTTGGATCAAGGAAAAAATGCAAGAATTTAGATGAGAAATTTGAATGATGATGAACTACTTAAATCATTTTGATACCATCTAAATAATACAAGGTTGGAGAAGATTGGGAATTTTCCTCAAACTTTCCTCACAATTTTATGAGGAAAATTTTGTCACTTGTTTCTAACAATTTTTCCACCAAACTTTCCTCCATATTTTTTTCTTTGTGATTTTCTCTAAACCAAACACAAGAAAAAAAGTAACTTTCCTAAATTTTTTTCTTTCCATCAAATTTTTCAAGGTCCAAACAGAGCCTATGAGGAAAATTTTATCACTTGTTTCTCATAATTTTTCCACCTAACTTTCCTCCATATTTTTTTCTTTGTGATTTTTTCTCAATCAAACACGAGAAAAAAAGTAACTTTTCTAAATTTTTTTCTTTCCACCAAATTTTCCACGGTCCAAACGGAACATAAATGTCAACTAGCTTGTGCCTCTGTGTTTACACTTTTTTTTAATTGAGAAAATAACATAATTAATATTATCATATATTAGATTCTTTCTTTTGTCGGATATATGATGAACTAGAATATTCATTCTTATGGTTACACTTATGTAATGTTTAGTTGGATATAATGGAATTGTAATATAATGTAATTAACTTTGCAATTCAATCATGATTATAGAGTTTGTAATAATCATAATTACAAAATAGTTATCTTATTTCAATACTCTTATATAACCAAATAAGGTAATGAAAACACAATTACAAACTTATTTGTGTTACAAGGTTGATTACATCTAACCAAATATTACATTGGATTTTTTCAACCAAATTTATGTACTGCGTAATTTTTATCTATAAAGGCTTATATTATAGAAAATAAATAAAAATACAACATATGAAATTAATTATTGAAACATATGGAATTTATATCTATTTTTTATTGCTTTTATAACCATGAAAAAAGATTCATTGTAAGATACGTTTGACTAATCTTTTTTCTCAAGTTTCAACTTTTTGAAATTATTTTTGCCCTTGCAATCATTTTTTTTAAAAAGTATATGCATATTATTTGACTACAATTAAAAAAATCTCATTAATCTCATTAAAATGATAAAAATCTTAAAGTAACAATTTTTAAAAGAAAATTTTGTGTCTCTTCATTCTATTTAAGACTTTATTTGATATTGAGTCAAAGAAATTAAGAGATTTTATGGCTAGCAAATTAATTATCTATCATCCCTACATTAATGAATTTAGTTTAAAAAATGATAATGAAAACTATATTTTAGTCTAAAACATGAGAGAAAAATTAAATGTATATCAGGGGAGTGAAAAATGTGTTGGAGGAAATGACAATTACAAATTATATGATTATATAAATTTTTTTCAATGTAAGTAGAAATTAGAAACAAAGCAAAGAAGCAAAGATCAAACATTGTAATAGCATAGAAATTGTAAAATTAAAAAAATTAATTTAACACTATTGCTAATATGTGGCCAAAGTGATGACCCCTATTGTCTATTTTCCCAAAAGAAAAACAAAATCTAGCCAAGAGCGAGACGCTTTCAATGTCATCCAACCCCAACCTGTATAACTTTTATGGTCCAACTTCCCACCTACAGGTAGGAAAAACATATCAAAAACTCATAAAAATCTAAACGTTGTTGTACAATCATTTATTGAAGTTACCAACAGAACAATTTTGGTGTTTCACCCCATGCTTTGGTAATTTGAGACATTCAAGCAGCCTAATCTAGAAAAAAGAAAGAAATTATTAAAACATAAGAAAGCTAATCAAGCATATATAAAATCAAAAGGAATCAATACAACGAAATTTCCAAGCCTTCACACAGAGGCATTTATGTCCTCCTTTCCCTCCATTTTTCTTTTAAAAGAAAATGATACTAAAGAAAACAATTTGCAATTAGAGATGACAATTACATCGGAGCTTGAGGCACATTCGAACCGAGGCAAAATAATATGATTCGAATCCGAGAAAAAAAATATATATTCGAGTCCAAGTCCGGCAAAAATAATCCAAGTCTGAGTCGGATTCAGATTGAGTTCGGAGGGAATG
>JAKOGI010000089.1:922500-980000 GCA_029747015.1 Carnegiea gigantea | reverse complement strand
CAATGAATTGTTACTAATAAAGTGTGGCTAATTTTAAACTTTAGAGAATAAAGTGCAAAATTAAGCAATAATATTAATAATAATGATTATCATGTTTTCATTTATTTTCATAAAAAATACATACTAATATAGGCATTAACACCTCAACAACAAAAAGTAGAAGAAGCAATAACAACAAAAACAACAACAATCAAGTTAAAAATAGTCTAATTGTTAAATATGTCTGTAATAATAATAATAATAATAATAATAATAATAATAATAATAATAATAATAATAATAATAATAAAGTTAATAAATAAATTCGTATTCAATTTAGCAAATAAGTCCAAAATAAATTAAAAATAAGTTCAACAAATAAGTTTAGAATAAATTCATTAAATAAGTTCAGAATATAATAAGTTCAGCTTAGAATAAGTTCAGTTAAAATAATATAAAGATAACATGAACTTGTTCTAAAAAAATGAGCGAAAGGGAGCAGGGCCCGAGTATGATTTCATTTGTCTCACAATTTTTGAAGTTGAAGTTTACACATGTGGCTCATGTTTATCCATGCATAATTAGTAATAGAATGATAGGCTATGAATTTAGACCTGACAAACGGGTCATTTCGTGCAATTTGGGTCAAATTGATTTTGAACGGTTTGTGTTCAAGTCAACAAGATTTGATTTCGTGTTTAGGTTGAGTCGTTTTAGGTTCGGGTTACCCTTGAGTCACACAATTTCTCTTCCAACATTTGTTTTGCAGAGAAAAAATAAATTTGGAGAAAAATATTTAAATCTGGTTTGGGTCAATTTCGAACTTCAGGTCAATCTGATGTAAGTTGTTTCGGATCCTTGGTTGAGCATGCATTTGGGCCATTTGGTTGAAATTTTGGATCAATTTGCTCAAGTCTATTATATGTTTAATATTCTTCCCAATTGAAATTTCTTTTTAGCATTACAAAGTTAAACATTGAAAGAAGAGACACAATCTATATTGGCCTCATACCAACAGAGGTCGGTTTATATAGGTTTGTTATGAGGTGCTTAGAGAAGATAAGACCACCCATTTGCATATACCTGAGTTATTAAAGATATGTACTAGAAGGATAAGGTTTGAGACCTTCAGAGGGGATACAGATGACCTTCCTATAGATATTGGACTACACCAAGGATCAATGCTGCGCCTTTTTACTATAATTATTTTTTTTGGGTGCAGAAGAGGGGCTATGCCCCAAAACAAATATTATTATCCTTTATGAATTTGGGGCCAAGCGACTCCCATACAATCAGTGAAGAGCACATCTCTCACCTCTACTGGGAGGGTTTTGAATTATAGTGATTCCTAAGCTAGATTTAACCCCCATCCCAGCTAACCTATTCGCTACTTGATTAGCTTCTCTAAAGCAATGAGTTACTTGCACTTCCCATCCTTCCTAATTCATTAGGTCATTGCATTGTTGCAGAATGAATTTGTGGTGAGGGCACCACGATATGTCTCTTTTAGCATGTCTACTAACACTTTTGAGTCCAATTGTATCCATAACTTCGTGAGCCCCATTTCTTTTTTGATCTTGAGTCCTCGTAAGATCGCTCGAATTTCAGCCTTCATGGAGGAGCACATACCTAGGTTTTCGCTGAAGCCCAGCAACCAGTGTCCTCTGTGATCTCAAAGGACGCCTGCTACAATAGTGGGTCCCAGATTTCCTCTGGCAGCCCCATCCAAATTAAGCACCACCCAGCCGTCCTGGGGTGCCTCCCATCTTATGAGCCTCTCCGTTTGGGCGGGCGCCGTTCGTGATTTACAGTGTGGGTCGTTGTTATCGAGTGCTTGAATGATATCCTTGAATCTTGTTTGCAAGAACTCTCCTCTATCCACGGGGTTTTCTTCCCTTGTTCCAAGTCGACCTGAACATCTCCACTTCCATATGTACCACAATGTAATTAGGAACTTTGTAGCCTAATTAGGATCTTTGTGCACCTCGAGTATGATAAAAGATCAATTCTGTGAAGTTTAATTCATCCTACTGAAACTCCAAGTTCCTATTTTTAAGAGCAGTCCATACGTGGTAAGCTCTAGGACAATGGCGGAAAATGTGTTCGCTATCTTCCACTGCCATCCCACATAGGTCACAGTAGGGATCTGTGGCCATATGTCTATGGAATCGGTTAGCATTGATAAGTAGCTTGTCATGGAGTACGAGCCAATGGAACATCCGGATTCGTTGCGGTACCTTGAGCTTCCATGCCTAATGCCACATGGGATTTGGTGCCTCATCATGCTCATTCCGAATTATCGTAATGCTAGATTTAATAATGAAAAGTCCGGACTTACTTGGTAACCATACTAGATCATCTCCGACCTCCTCATGGACCAATTCAAACGAAGCAATACGCGTCAGAATATCTTCAGAGAGGAAATTCGAAAGGTTTGTCCAATCCCATCCAGCCTCAGGGCTCTAATAATCCCTCGTCATACAATATCGTTGATCCTCTGGAACGCCTCTAGTGGTAAAAGCTAAGAGTTGTCTTACATCTAACCATCTATGGAGCCAAAATTTGGTTGTTCTCCGATCCCCGACAACATGTCTCGTGCCTTGTTTCGTTAGCTCTTGCGTTTCCACAATGCCCCGCCAGACATTGGAGTAGTTACGAGTGGGTCTTGGGGATTATAAGTCACCTCCACGACAGTTCTCTTGCAGGATTGTAGCCCACAGAGCCAAGCTTTCTGTTCTAAGGTGCCAGTCAAGGTTCATTAGGAAAGTCGAGTTAAGTTGCCTCATGGTTCTTATGCCTAGGCCCCCATTTTCTTTTTCCTTGGTGATGGTCCCCCTTGCTACGATGTGTTTTTCTCTCCATTAAGGTACCCCGTATAAAAACCTCCTGACTTTTCTATCTATTTCATCACAATTCGACCCTGGCACTGTAGCTTTTTGCATTATGTAGGCCAGAATGGCTGTGACTGCGGCTTGGATTAATGTCATACAACCAGCAAGTGATAAGCATTTAGTCTTCCATCCTGCGAGTTTTCGATCGACCCTTGCAATGATCTTCTGATATGTGGTTCGAGTGACTCTTCCATTGAGAGTCGGGACCCCAAGATAGCGGCCAAGGTCGTCCGTTGGCGAAACGCCCAGAATAGTACAAATTTCGCCCAGAATAAATTACAAAATAATAAATTAAAAAATAAAAAAATAAAAAATAAAAAATAAGAACCAAGAAATTAAAAAAATCAAAAACAAGAAATAAGAAATAAGAAATAAGAAATAAAAATTAAAAATAAAAATAAAAACTACAAATAAAAAATAAAAAATAAAAAATAAAATAAAAATAAAAAGTAAAAAATGAAAATGAAAATAAAAAATAAAAAAATAAAAAAATGAAAAAATGAAAAATAAAAAGTAAAAAAATAAAAAATGAAAAATGAAAAATGAAAAATGAAAAATAAAATATGAAAAATAAAAAAATAAAAAATAAAAAATAAAAAATAAAAAATAAAAAATAAAAATAAAAATAAAAAAATTAAAAATAAAACAATAAAAAATAGAAAAATGAAAAATAAAAAATGAAAAATAAAAAAAATAAAAAGTAAAAAATAAAAAATAAAAAATAAAAAATAAAAAAGAATAAACAAAAATTTCACAAAATTTCAATAACTTCATAAATTATCACACATTAGTTACATTCTTATTATTTTAATCCACTTCAACCCACCACATAAAAAATATACCAACTTCAACCAACATCAACTCACTTCAACCTATTTCAACCTATTTCAACATATTTCAACCCACCTCAAAAAAAAAATACCAACTTTAACCTACCTCAACCCACGTCAACCCATTTCAACCTATTTCACCCTTTTACCCACCTTATTTACCCACGAAAAGAACAGGCCCTATGTGTTCTAAGCCATCACTAGATAATGGGCGTGCAATATTCTCAGCCGAAGAGTCTCCACAGTTGTACCTCTGGAAGCACGTCATCATAGACCCTTCATGTAAAAAACATCTTCAAACGATCACTTATATTAATTCTCTAAATCGTCCATATTCTGTCAGCATCGTCAATCCAAGGGCTCTCTTCAAATGCGGAGAAAGTGGGTTTAACCAAAAAAAATTCTCTTCACCTCATCGAACAGTATGACCTTGTTTGGAACGGGGATAGTTAATATATAATTAACAGTAATCAAAAGCTTCTCTTAACTTATCCGCATCCAAATATGAATTACTGAAATGAAGTCCACCCTCATTGGCACCTCCTCAACGCCATCTTAGCCCTAACATCTCAGGAATCCATGTGTCTCTTCAAATATCAATAGAAATGCTATCAATGATCTCGAAGCACACTTTTCTTTTCCAAACATCATTAACTGGACAATATCCTTACCGTGGGCGAGCCACTATTGGCAATATTATCATTAAGTCAATCACCTTTATCACTGTACTTGCAAGCAGACTCTCACGGTCTTTTAGGATTTGTGAGCACATACCAACCTTACCTAGAGACTGAGGCTTTGTTTATATCCCTCAACTTGCCGATACCTAGCATGCCCAAATGTTTGAGATTACAAAGGCTATCCTAATTAAGATGAAAGAGTATTATAGGGATAAACAGTTTCAGAAACCTATTCAAACTTTTGGCAACTGGAAACCGGAACTTCTATTTTTGATTCCATTTTTATGGTACTTGTTGTGCCTATTATCATAATTTTAGCAAATTTTTTTAAAAAAAAAATTGAGGGAGAAAAGGAAACTATTTGATTTTTATCTACCTTCCTCTTCTATCTTTACACAAGATATGAGGTTCTCTTAATAAGTTGTTATTTTTTTGGTCCTTAATAACTTGTAAAATACAATAGTTCATCTTTTAGTTACGCGTAGATAACTAATCAAAATTGTGTTTGAATTCACAAATTTAAGAGTTGTCATTGTTGAAAAAGAACTAGAAAAGAGAAAAAAAACCAATAAATAAAAGAAAAGGTAGGGAAAATGCCAAACATTATTCCTTTTCCTTCCTCTTAATCGATTCCGCAGTTCTCAATTTTGGGTTCAAGGCGTTCGTTTTTGGAGATTGGTTGAATCAAATTCTCTTTTCAAAACTCAGAAATGAAATGATTTTACTAGTATCGATCCACGATACCGGAGAATAGTGCGCGCCTATAGCACAGTAGTGGATTTTGTCCTACTTGACTTCCCCCAAAATTAAAGAAAAAAAGCAGAAAAAGAAAAGAAATCCTTCTAATCTTATCCTGCAAAAATTCTATCTGCTTTTCCTGCTCCTGTTTGCTCCGTGATTAATAAAATGAAAGCACCAATTATCTAATTGTAATCCCTTTATTTTATTGTTAAATTTCAATAAAAAGTGGAAAGAAAGAGAAAAGAAAATCTAAAGTTGCAGCAACGAATGGCAGAGAAGAGACAGCCCCGGCAAAGCCCAGCCCCGAGCATACATAGGCAGTATCAACATCACCATCAACAAAAAGGCCAAAAATTTCTGAACTTGGAAGAAGATGAATAAGGGGAAGCTTCGACAGTAAGAAACCCAGAATTAGTCAAGTACAAATACGAACACTGGTAACAAAACAAGCAGGATCGAGTTGTATATTAGCAGCATTAATCCCTCGAGAAATCCCAGAATTCAGATTTGGTTCATTGTCGGACAGCGAGATGAGAATCACTGTAATGACTGCCGACGAACAGATCATCGGTTTAGATGTCGACCCAGATGAATCTGTGATTTCTCTAAAACCCTAGTTTCGATTTCGCCAATTTTGCGTTTATCTTTGTATTGGATGTCTCCAATTCTTGATCTTTTTGTGATTTGCTGCTTGAATTGAACTTCGCAGGTTGAAAATGTCAAGGCTTTGCTTGAAGTTGAGGTTGGAATCCCTTTTCTCTTTCCAGACTTCAATCCCTCCCACCCCCCTTTTTCAATAATGTAGATTAATTGTGGGTAAATTTATTATTTTTGTTGGGAACATTATGGTGGGCAGAGTCGAGTACCACTGCAGCAGCAACAGTTGCTGTACAATGGGAAGGAGATGAGGAACCATGAGAAGCTGAGTGGACTTGGTGTTAGGGATGGTGATCTCATAATGATGGTCTCTAACGCTGCTGGGGTTTCGGGGTAAAATTCTAATGAAAATTGATGTTGTTTGTTGCTTTGTTCTAGTCCTGATGACCTAAATTTGGCACCCTGGATCTGATTTTCTGATTGTCTTTATCCATGTTTGCATTTGTTTGTTTTCATGGTTTCCGTGATGCCCATGTGATAAGGAAATTTTAATGATCAAGCTTCTATAAGGTTTACAATGACTTTGAAATTAATGTGGGCTTGGAAAGGATGGATCTTGACCCCATAGTCCATATCCCCAGTTCCAGTTTCAGCTATTGATGTTCTATTATCAGGAAGGACATTATACTTAACCACAAGTACTATTAACACAAGGTGGCAGCGTGTTTATTGTGCCCTGAAAAGCTATCGTGAATAATATTTGTCTTGTACATAAGAGCAGCAAATTTCAGACTGTTAACCATGTTTGTGAATACTACAGCAGAAGATTAGAGATAATTTATTGGCACCTATGCTATATTAGATTAGTTGATTCCCATCTGGAAGAAAATTCTGAAATTATTCTGTGGTCTGAAGGTGTGAAAGTTACGGCATTAGATTTTCTTGTTAGATAATATTATCCAAGACAGCTCACTGTCATTTTGTGGTGAAAAATGTGTAGTGGCTTTCCTTTCTGACTTTTGTTTTTTGATCCATGAATTCATAAACAGTACCAAGCAAATGCGGACACATTTTGCCTGAAATTCTATTATCTGGAAACCACAACCCCCTTTTTCTTGCTTGTTTGGCTTGGAGTCCGCGGAATCGAACGAACAGTGTTTGTCATGCTTAGTTCTGAAAAACTGGCCTCAGATCAGGCGCTCTTGGGCTCAATGAGTCGTGAGGCTCTTACTTCATGCCTTGATTTCCTGGGCTGATGCAATTTCCCAGTGCTCATTGAGTGCTGAAAAACTGGCCTTAGATCAGGCACTCTTGGGCTCAACGAGTCATGAGGCTCTTACTTCATGCCTTGATTTTCTGGGCTGATGCAATTTCCTAATGCTCATTGAGCCATTCATCGCAGTATGTACATGAAGCTGAGGCTCAAGGGGCATGCATTCTGTGCCTTATTGATACCTTTATTGAGAGGGGGAGAAATGAGGGGGTAATGCAATCAGTAGTTCTGAGTTTTGGTCAAATTGACATCTACTCATGACAAGGGATGCAATTTCTAGCAAAGAGCATCAAAAGATTTCGTAGAGTTTAGTCAAAATAAATGCAAATTGGAGATTCCAATAAACTTAAGCCATATTTCATGCTTAGTTTAAAAAAGCCCGCCTGAGGTATGCCTAGGCGCGCTTACCGGGTCAGCGCATCAGAGGGGATGAGATGCACCTCAAGGGTGCTAGACTACATCTTCCCCATTTTTAAAATTTTTCTTAACCTTGTCTTTACCTTTTTTCTTTTTCCTTCCTTGGGAGCTAAAAGGTGGTTAAAACTTGTACTATAAGTGCATGCATTGGGGAAAAATGACAATAAGATAACATGTCTTAAGGTTATTTGCGGTGTTAGTAGTCATATTGGTGTCTAATCACATTTTTAATGCATTTATCTAACTTGTTTTTGCAAAATATGCTCTGTGAGATATGAAAGACTTTAAAAAAAATTGCATAGAAGTGCGCTTCGCATCCATGATGTGTGCGCCTTCGCCTTGCGCCTTGCGCCTTGCGCGTCATGCTTTGGGACCCTATGCGCCTTAGTGCGCCTGGCGCCTTTTAAGACTAGGATTTCATGAATTGCATGTAAGGTAGCCAATGGTTGAGCTTTCGACTAAGCCTGAGTAGATGATGTCATGTTTTTTTTTTTTTTTTTAATTTCCTTATTTGTGGTTTTTTCTTTTTCATATGTTCAGTTTCTATGTTAAACAGAGTTATAACAGTTACAAGAAAAAAAATGGGATACAAGGAGTATAACACATCAATTATTAAACAATTCTGGCAAAAATATGGCTAAGCTTTGAGGACCCTTTTGCACTTCAATGTGCCTTGCGGCTTTTAAAAATAATGCCCTTAAGAGAATATGTATGGACAAAGGGGTCAATATGTGTTGGACTTGAATATGTGAATAAAATAGGTACAGTTAGGATCCCAGGAGCCTGGTAGCTTAAAGGTCTGTGTATTCATCAATAGTTGATGGTATTGAAGTCAATTGGTGGATGAGAGAAAGTATTACTGGTGCAAACATAAAAGCTTGGAGATGTACTAGAAGTTAGACTCGTAAATGTAGATGAAACAAAATTGTTTCAGGTGGATTGTGAAGTTTATGTAGTATTAGGGTGTATGGTGTCTGCATGACTTTATTCCTGTACTTAAAATTATAATTATTTGCCTTGAACAGCTATTTAAATGCTAGGGTAGGCATGTTATGTTAATGTGCACTCACAAGTCGCAACTCACAAGATCAAACTGCCTACAGTATATAGGTTGTGGGTACTGGAATGGTATGGTTGATGCCTAGTTCATGTTAGACTTAGATTCTTGCTTCTATGCAACTCATCCTTTTTATAGTTGCCATGTACATGCTAACTTTGATTTCTTGATAATGTCAGTTCATCTTCTAATGACTTGGGCCTAAATCCGGATGGGTCTGCTCTGAATCCTGAAGCATTTCGGCAACAGATTCAGCGGGATTCTAATCTGATGGCTCAACTCTTTCAGGTCTTGTACATGCATTCAAACTTTTTGCTTGACTAGTACTTGGCAGATGGAAGAAGAGAGCAGACAAGCAATTAGTTGTGCTAGCGCTAATGCAGCTATTTCACATCGCAAGATTCCAGTTTCTTTTTGCATTCTTTCTATTTCACAAAGTTAATGACCATGTTCAAGGCATTGCATATTTATTAGGGGTTGAATTCTGGAAGTTCCCTAGACTGAAGTTGCTTTCTTAAAATGAACCTTATGTGTCATGAAGCTTTGAAAAGAAAGGTTTGCTGGTGATGCCAAGTCTGTTTCAATGTCCTGTTATGTAACTATTCTTTTTTTATTTAGGGTTTGAACTTCTGGCAGTTTCCTAGATTGAAGTTGCTTTTTAAATGAACCTTATGCCTCATGAAGCTCTGAAAAGATAGTTTCTGTGGTGATGCCAAGTCTGTGTCTATTTCTATTGTATTACTACTCTCTTATTTAATGTTCATCTAAGTTGCATTATATGTGCGGAAAATGG
Source organism: Carnegiea gigantea (assembly GCA_029747015.1). Taxonomy (NCBI): domain Eukaryota; kingdom Viridiplantae; phylum Streptophyta; class Magnoliopsida; order Caryophyllales; family Cactaceae; genus Carnegiea; species Carnegiea gigantea. The sequence goes on along the minus strand of JAKOGI010000089.1, from coordinate 970,742 downwards.
ATTTTCTTAGTGATTATTAAATGCAATATGAGCCAATTGTCCTTCATTGCCTGCGCTAAAGTTAAGATCTAATGCCTTTAACTTTCCAATTGTTAGTTGCTTTTTATCATTTAGGAATAGCATCATGGATTGGAGGAAGTACATGTCACAACAGTTAGAATCCCTTCTTAATTTTGCATATTAATTGATAAAGAATGAACTCCTTGAGTGCACATGTTCAGCATATTATTTTTAAAATAATTTATGGTATTCAGTAAGCTGTTTTGTGTTTAAGGCCACTTGTAAACCCGCAGACTGATCCCGAACTGGCACAAGCGATTTCTGGGGGGGATCTTAATAAACTACAAGAGCTTTTGCGGCAACGCCATCTTCAAAGGGAAGCAATGAGGCGCAAGGAAGAAGAGGAAATTGTTGGTGGCCTTTTGGCAGCTTCCTTCCCTTTATTTTGTTGATGCATCATTTTGCATAGTTGGCTTTTTTGTTTTTGGTTTTTGATGATTTAGGTTTGTTATTGTACCTAATAATTGGATTATTTTTGGGGGGTCTGTACCATTTTATTTTTCTCATGCTATAATTGATTGGCTCACCCACCTGACAAGATCCTGCAAGAACTGTCAATTATTTTTCTATACCTGCCTAATCAATGAGATATGCATGGTCCCCCCCGCCCCCGGTTCGGAAGGGTTCCCTTTTTTTGGGGGGGGGGGTTGTTCCCTGAATTCTTGATGTTGTAGTTTTTATATGTCAGTCAGCTACTTGGGTGTTCCTTTCCAAATATTATGCTTTAGTGAAGTGTTATTTCATTTTCTGTGTATCCATTCTGAATTTTAGAATGTGGATTTACATTAATAGAAACCATAAATTTCAGCTTTATGATTTTGTCAATTGCTTTTTCTCCTTATCATTATAGTAAGTTTCTTCAGTTGATCCAGGTTTTTACATACTTTAGGCTCATTGTTCATGTGGAAGCAATGTTACAGCTTTAGATACATATGCACTTCATCCTTATTTGGGTCACAATTAGTTATACACTTGTAAATATTGAAACAATGGCAATGGGAGTGTGGCACTATGGTTTTGGGAAGAATTGTTTATGAGATCAAAATTTTAGGAAATTTTGCTGCCACAAGAGTGCCATCATCTACCAGTTTGGTGCTAAGTAAAGGGCAGTGCAGTATGATATTTAGTTTACTTTGTATCTAGACATATGACATGTGCCTCCTCAAAAAATAGGAGTGAGAGAGAAGCCGATCTGTGGATGCTATCTTTCAGGAGCTTATGTGTTTGTCTGTTCTCACTAATATTATATGCTAGTCTGTACCAACTGGTTGTTAATTACTTTGCAACTTGTTATCTTGGCAGGCACTACTTTATGCAGACCCTTTTGATGTAGAAGCCCAGAGGAAAATTGAAGCTGCCATTCGCCAGGTAAGCATCCCTTCATTGTAGATTTCATGAAATGAGACCTTGCAGGGTTTCGAGGTTTTGATATTGTTTTGTACTAGTTTATGACCTCTTGGATATTGGCTAAAACTGTCTGCTTGAATCCTAGGCTTGTCATGGTTAGGCTTCGTACAGTTTGACTTTCGTAGCGCATGCCAACTTTGTATTTGTCTGCTTGGGTGCTGCACTCAGTTGTTTGATTTTGAGTTTTCTCCTCTTTTGTATTAAAGAAACTATCTGCACTTGTTGACCTCTATAAGCAGGAGTAGTTTTCGTTGCCTAACCCATCATTATGATGGCACATTGGCATGTATAGTGATCATACGCTCTTTTGTCTCTTAACAACCTGTTTGCTTTTAGCTTCATGATTGGCTTTGAGTTTGCTTTGTGTACGGAGTAAGAATAAGAATTTCTTTATCTAACTTTTTTGCTATGTTGGTGCCTTTGTTTATAGAAAGGCATTGATGAGAACTGGGCTGCAGCCCTTGAATACAATCCTGAAGCTTTTGCAAGAGTGGTATGTTTATGTACTTTATTCTTAAGTTTCTCTCTGGAGTTGTACAACATTCTAAAGTTTCTTACTTTTCAGGTTATGTTGTATGTGGACATGGAAGTGAATGGCGTTCCAATAAAGGTACTTCTTAGATTTAACAAAGAAAGGGGCACTCCTGTTACCTTGATGTGTCGATATTGTAGTTGTCATTGTCCCCACAGTAGCTCCTGTGATATAGTTTGAAAAATTGTTGCAGTGTTATTCTCAAATTAGTACCTCAGGTTCTTGGTCTGCTTTTTTGTTTCACCAGTTATATTTAAGCTATTTCCTTAAACACCAGTTTGCTAGACTTCCTATGTAATCGCTTGTTTTTCTTTGGCATCTGAAAATAACTCAAAATCTAGGTGCTTTTCTGTTAGAATAAAGAAAGATTGTGTAGTTTCTAGCTTGATTTTGACATTTCTAGTTCTATGATGTCAAAATATCTCAGAGTTTACATTGGCTCCATTTCAGGCATTCGTGGATAGTGGAGCTCAGGCAACTATAATATCTAAAAGTTGTGCAGAGCGCTGTGGGTATGTGAATCTTTGTATGAAAAGAGCAATTCTCTATTGCTGCCTGCTACCGTTTCTAGTTTGTCTGTTGAGTGTTGACAGAACGCCCTTCTTATAATGAAAAATTTTGTTAGAGCCCGAAGGGGAGGATATGATGCATGCATACTCTAGGTAACAAAGTTCATCTTCATTCTAAGAAAACAATGTTCATCCATTTGTGTTTGAACTGTCGAGGCATTTCCAAACCATCAAAAGCCCTTTTATTTCTTTCTGTCAGACAACCCAAAAAGTGGCAATATGGTTTAATCCTCATGGCCTTCCAGCTTTCTTGCCTGCTGAAAGAGTTCTCTCAAGCCACAAATGTTGTTTGACACATTTGTCGACAACCCATGGAAAGCAGAAGCCACTTGAAACTTACTCTTAAAGAGCTCTATCAAACTGACAGTTTCTGGTGTTTAGATCTCATTTTGTGATTTAGTTTGATTCTCCATTAGTCTGGATAATTTAGATCTGGATGACTGAATTAAGTTAATAGGACTTAAACCGGGATGTCTTCTTGAAGATGTTTGTGATCGTCGGGGCTTTAGGTAGCAGTTTGTCTTTTGGCATCTGACATATCTTTTAAACTGGTATAAAATCCTACTAAATCCCGTTCCATTTTGTGTCAAGGTAGTTATCAACTCATCAACATAATCAATTGAAGGGCTGTGCCATCTAGTGGTGAACTATGCGAATGGTGCTCTGCAGTCTATACCTGATAGTGAATTATGTTTGCATTCGCTTTTTTTTTTTTTTTTTGGGGGGGGGGGGGGGCTGAATGTGAACACAGCTGAATGTGAACTCATGTCTCTTCTGCAGATATAGCATGCTTCAAGCACCATGTTCTTATTTTGTATCTTTATTTGACTCCAGACTGTTAAGGCTCTTGGATCAACGGTATAGAGGCGTTGCTCATGGTGTTGGTCAGACAGAAATACTGGGTCGGATACATGTGGCTCCCATCAAGGTAGGTATATGGAACTTTTCCATGAAGATTTGTGCAATTTTAGTGCCTCTTGGATGTTTGTTTTTTTGATAAGGAAAAAAGGTAGAATATATTAATAAAATATGAACAAGAGGATGGATGCAAGCAAAAAAGGGTTATGTACATCCAAGATAGAACCTATCCGCAAAATCAATGACATCAAAAGAAGATTGGCAAAAGTTTGCACTGCCCCTAGAAAGAGAGAGTCTTGATGATTATCTTGTGATTCGTTGAAGAGGCGTCTCCTCTCCTTCGAATACTCTTTTGTTTCTCTCATGCCAAATAGTCCAAAAAATCACATTTTGGATCAATAAGACACTTTTCTCTTTCGCTTTCCCACCAACACCCTCCCAAGCCGAAAGATTCGTCCTCACAGAGTTAGAAATAACCTGAGAAAGCCCTACGCAACTAAACTAACTCCTTTTGAGCGCCTGAAAAATTATAGCATAAGAATAGATGATCAGGTGACTTCAAATCCTCTTTGCGCATTGAGCTTCATTAACCAAGATAATTCCCGTCGTTTGTAAATTATCACATGTCAAAATACTACGATGCAAAGCTTCCCACACAAAAACTGGCACTTTCAAGGGAGCTAAAGTCTTTCAAATAATTTAATTTTCTAAGGGAACTGGCCAAAAGAATCGGATTGAGTGGCAAGGAAGAATAAGATAGGAGCTTTAAATAATAAGATTTGATGCTGAAAACTCCTCTAGAGATCCCAGGTAACCACATCAGGTGAATTGTGGATTGTAATCTCATTCAACTTGTTGAGAAAAAGAGGGAAGAATAGCATCATTAGCAAAAGCATCGCTGGATGAAAATAGGATACCACACAATACTACCAGACCCCCTTTGACAATAATATGCAATAATAGCATATCTGTTCACAACAAGCCATAAAGAGAAGCGAAGAGATCTCATGGAGGACTCCCTGACATCAATTATCATCCAAAAAAAAGATAGAAGAACCAACACCAACATCGATATCAAAAGAAAAATGTTGATAAAATCTTCCCCTTGTATAAATTTATCTCCATAAACTTTGCCTATAAGGACCATTTGGTTTATAGGGATGCCATCCAAAGACCATTATGACTAGATTTGCTGCTAACCGCCCTTCTCCAAATGCTATCCTTCTCATTCATGTATCTCCACAACCACGGTCCGAGGAATGCCTCATTGGGCAGTCTTAAGTCCCTAACACCTAATCCCTTGACAGACATTAGATTCTTGATAATATCCCATCCTTAGTTTTAAAAAGCGTGAGGCGCACTGAGGCGTATAGGGTCCCAAAGCGTGAGGCGCAAGGCGCGAGGTGAAGGCGTACGCATCATGGACGCGATGCGCACTTCTATGCAAACTTTTTAAAAAGTATTTCATATTTCATAAAGTGTGTTTTGTAGAAACAAGTTAGATAAATGCATTAAAAATGTAATTAGACATCAATATGACTACTAAAATCGCAAATAATCTTAACATATATTATCTTATCATCGTAGTTCCCCAATGCACATACTTACAGTACAAGTTTAGCTCACTTTTTAGCTCCCAAGGAAGGAAAAGAAGAAAAAAGATAAAGGCAACACTAAGAAAAAGAAGAAAAAGGGGGAAGATATAGCCTCGCATTCTTGAGGCGCATCTCATCCCCTCCGAGGCGCTGTCCCGGTAGCCTCACGCCGAGTCGCGCCTAGGCGTGCCTCAGGCAGGCTTTTTTAAACTAAGGTCCCATCCAACAAGATATTTGAAGTCACTACCAAAAGACCAAGAGAAACTTTCTCTGAATAGCTTCCAACTTTTTCTCCACCGATGCCAATATAGGAAAGAGTGATAGGAAGTAAGCTGGAATACTCAGATAGAATACTTTTAATAAGTGTCAATCTCCCCCCTTTGGAAATGTATTTTGATTTCCACTCAAATAGTCTTTTGGATAGTATTCTCTCAAATCGTTCAACTATAGGTTCCCAAATAGATTTATCTTCAACTTTTGTGCCAAGAGGGAGAACAAGATTGGAGGCTGGAAAAGAATCAGTCGTCCAACCTAGAAGACCCCTAAGCAAATCGATATTGTCCGCTTGCCCAATTGGTAAGATAGAGCTCTTTGTCAGTTTGACTCTTAGGTTGGAAACCACTTCAAACCGAATAAGAATTCCATGCAAGTTCACTATTTGGTCACAATCATTATCACAAAAGATAATCATATCATTAGCAAAGAGGAGGTGAGAAACATTAGTAGTAGTTGCATTCACACTCGACTCACAGAGAACCCAGAGGTAAGACTCGCCGTAGAAGGCGAATTTGCATTCCTTGTGAAAGAATTCCATGACCAATTAAAATAGAAGAGGAGAGATAGGGTTACCCTGGCACCACCCTCTAGAGGTAGAAAAGAACTGAGAATGTGAACTATTAACTAGCACTGCAAGAGAAGCAGAAGAATGACGAATTCGAGCAACCTATCTCTCCCGAAACCCCATTCTTCTCATAAGATAAATAAGAAAATGCCAATTTACGTGATCATAAGCCTTTTCAATGTCTAACTTGCAAACAACCCGCGGCGTGCCTGACTTGATCCTGGAGTCAATGAGCTCATTTGCAATAAGCACAACATCCAAAATCTGTCCACTGCCAACAAAGGCGTTCTGATTCTCAGAAATGATATCCCCAATGACAACTCTCAACCTACGAGCTAACACCCTAGAAAGCAACTTATAAATAAAATCAACCATTCTAATTGGACTGTAATCCCTAATATTCTCTGCATCAACTTTCTTGGGAATAAGCCCAGTAAAAGTGGCATTAATATTAGCCACAAATTTCCCATTAGTGAAAACCTCTGAGAGCATAGTCATCACATCACCAATTACTGTATGCCAGTTTGCTTGAAGGAAAGCCATGGTCATGCCATCTGGACAGGGAGCCTTATCCCTACAACAGTCATGTAGAGCTTTAGTAAGTTCCTCTTCATCAAATTGCATCTCAAGAACCTCCTTGGCAGGGTTTGGTAGGAAGGGCAGTGGTAGGCCATCTACTTTCAGCCTCCAGGATTCAGCCTTGGTAAACAGGTCCTTTTAGATTCCATGAATATTTCTTGAATGCTTCCTTGCAGCTTGTTACTTTTACTATCTCTGAATAATAGAGAGTTGATGGAAGTTTTCACAGTATGGTTGTTAACTGCCTTGACTGAAAGAAAAAAGGCTTCCTGTGGCAGCCAATTGTTCACTTTTCTAGCTGTGTTTGTCCCTGGAGTTCAAGCTGTTTCATCCAGCTTGACTATATCAGATTTCAAACGTTGTGCTTAAACTGCTGTTTGAGATCTTTTTGACTGTATTTTATCCTTCATTGTCATGCTCAGTGCTAACTTTGGACTGCTTCACTCGCATTCCTTATGCTTTTTGAAAGATTGGGAATGTGTTCTACCCTTGTTCTTTTACAGTCCTTGACTCTCCCAACATGGACTTCCTCTTTGGATTGGACATGCTCCGTAAGCATCAGGTAATTTGTCTTCGATTGTTGTATTATTGATGTTCTCTTTCCTCTAGTAGTGAAGGTGACCGAGCCCTTTTTTCCCTCTTCAGTGCATAATTGATTTGAAGGAGAATGTACTAAGAGTTGGTGGAGGAGAGGTTTCTGTACCATTTTTGCCTGGTTAGAATTTCTCATCCTTTTCAAATATGTAATTGTGCACTTGATACTCTATATGATTCCAGTGCTAATGCTATACATTCTTTGGAACAAAAATTATTCTCTGTTTCCAGAAAAGGACATCCCTTCTCATTTTCTGGATGAAGGGAGATATTCAAAGCAGCCTTCAGGTTCTGGAGCACCAGTAAGGAATCCTTTTTGTCTTATTGGTTTTAATATTTACTTTATTCTTTGTTTGAGTGATATCTTTAAGCTATGTGTTTTTATCTGTGATTTCCTAGGCTGCACTTGGATCGAAAGACAGTTCAGCTGTTCCAACAGGCAGTCAATCTTCTGGTGAGTTCTAGTCAACTGTGTCCTTTGGCTCTATATTCTTGGATATGCCTGTAGGTTGAAAGTGTCGAAACCTTCTGAAGGCAGAATTTCTTTTCTTTTGGTTTGAAGCTTCCCTTGCGGAGCGAAAAGGGGCATTGCACATGAATTTGCTTTGAAAGTCTAAACGTCCTAAAGTTAAGATTGTATTATGAACTAGGCGTCCTCTGTATTATGAATTTGTCTCTCTACCAATGTTTTTGTTTTTGTTATTAATTAATGTATACAGCAATATACCTTTTTTTATCATTAATAAATTGGAGACATGTTGTGTTACAATGCAATGTTCAGTTGGCTTGTAGCAGTTTGTTTCCTTTGCTTGTCTGTCTGCAACGTTAAATTATCCAAAGATTCCTCTGTGTGATCTTCTTAAATCTGAAATCTTCTCTTCATTTGCAGGAGTTGCTCAAGGGAATCCTAGTGAGGTATGTGCTATCTGTGTCGAAAATTTCATCTTGCCTTTTGCATTTCACTATTAAGGTCATGGATGTAGCTACACTAGAATAGCTGTGGTAAACGACTCCATTTGAGGTGGAGAAGATCCATGTTACTGACCGTAACCATTCATCAAATTTTTTTTTCTTATTTTTGGTCTGCAACCATTCATCAAGTTTTGTGTTGCTTAAGTGGGGTTTTTGCTACAGTGCAATGAGTGTTAAGCAGTGCAATCATTATAAGAAGATTTTATAAACATTGCACCTTAATGATAAGAGAGAGATATTAGTATTGAGAAAGCCATTATTGTAAATTGTTGCCAAAATACACACTACCGGAACTTTTTTTAAATTCTTTCTTGGATGGGTAAATTTTCCACTTGCACAATCTAGGGGAATCGAAGGGGCTGGGATTGTTGTTGCCAAATAAACCAGGCATATAGATGTTTTAGTCTGTTAATGTTTTAGCTGGCCCACAACTTTTTCTCCTCTGCAGAGTCCTGAATTTGAAGCGAAAATCGCAAAGCTGGTTGAGCTAGGGTTTGAAAGGGCTGCTGTCATACAAGCTCTAAAGCTTTTCAATGGCAACGAAGAGCAGGCAGCCAGTTTCCTTTTTGGAGGCTAACTTAATCACAATGCTTAATGCAGAGGGTGGTTCTTTCATTGTTTCATCCTTGCATTGGAGTTGTACTTTGATATTTGTGTCTGAATATTCTTACAAACTGAGTGATTATTTCAGTGTATGATAAAAACTAGGGTCCCTTCGTCATCATGGGATTGAATGTATTACTTTGTACGTTTGAACCTCAATCAGACCAGTACAGTTGCTTTTTGATTGTAAGTTCCCATTTTAATTGTGCGATGGTGCTCCTTGCTATTCGGCCCTTGTCTCGTTGGTAGGTAGGATTTTCTATTGAATGACATCGATACAATCTATTGCATGAGATGACCTCACAAATTATTCCCAGTGGGATCGAGACATAAATTTTTCGTTATGTCTTGCAAATTCTTAGTTGAGATGACCTCATGAAAGACAAGCTGACGTATGCAAGATGGCCTTGCCAGTATGCCACGTGCATAGATTTTTGGTAGAAGGTGAAGCATGAATCCTTGCATCCTCCCTTTTTCTTTGTTTGTGTCATCCTTAGATTTGGAAGTTCAACACCTCTAGATGGTTGATGCTAGATGTGGTTACACACTCTACCTAGGCTTTGCAAGCTAATATGAAACTGGAAATCTAGAGCGAATGACCAAGACTCTGTCCGATATAGCTAACCCGATTTGGACTAGACGCCTAAATTAACCGATCAAATTGAATCTAATCCAACTCAAACTTTTTCTATGAAAATGGTTTTTCTTTATGAGCTAAGTCCTACCGGATACGCCATCAATTGATTTGAACTACATTTGAACTGAAAATTGCACAACCAGAGCATGAACTAAGATACCGTTGACCTGAAAACATCCAGTCGGAATTGGAACCAAATGATCAATTTACCCAGTCTACTAATAGTCTTTGTACCTCTTCTGCATCGACCTTTTACAACACAGTTAGTTGGAAACGAAGGGTTCAAGTTTATCAAGTTTTAAAGTTGTAGTTTCCGTAGTTGATATATTTGTTTGACCAAAGTAAGCTATGTAACTACTACTTGACCGCGTTCTCTAGTTTTCCTTATTTTTTTCTTTCATTAGGAACTGATGTAGGTGGGACCCATTTCTTCTCTATATTACTTTGACAGTCTTTCCAATTTGTATTTGAAAATGTTAGCTCAAGCTTAGATATGACAAAACTGACCCGAGACCCAAAACCCAAACCGAACAACGCGGACCCATACTTGACTCAACACCCGAGATATGCTGACCCAAAAGTGGATCCGAAATCTGAACTGACCCGAACCGAATCATACCCTACCCGAAATTTTCTACAAGGTTGCTTGTTTTAGCATGACGAGCATATTTGACCAAAAATTGGTTGACCCGAAATCGACCTGAACCGAATTATACCCGACCCAAACCGAAGCCACCCGAAATGTCACTTAACACGAACATGACCTGACCCAAACTTGACCCGACTTGCATCTGAACCAAATGACCCATTTGCCAGGTCTACTCAACCTCCAAGCATGCAGAAAGCCTCTAATATGGGTTTTTGGGGGGGGGGGGGGGAATCATCACGCAAGACCAGTACTAAGCTAGCTTCCTGTTGCTCCTCATTTTGATTATCTTCTTCTTCCCTTTAAGTTGGCCTCTTCATCATAGCTACTTCATCCCTAATGCCAGTACGAACTTTCTTCTTTCGTTTCATTTTTTTCTTGCTCTTGTTTCCTCATGCAAAATCAGTGTACTTTTTCTTCCAAGGGTAAGCGGACCCAGCCTATTGGGCCCCTATCTCAGGAGTACCCAGTAGACCTGAACGGGACAGGAAAAGGAGAATGTTAAAGCCCAAACTAAAGTGCAAGCCCACAAACCTCCCACACACAATTGCACAAAGGCACAATTATGCCCCCAGATTTGAACCCGGATGGGGGGAGGACTTGTGGAGTGTTGGCCACCGGCCAACTCCTCTTCGACAAAATCAGTGTACTACTTTAACTTCCCCAATTTCACTTCAAGCATGCTAGCTTATAAAAATAATGCATTGGCTACACGTACCAGTGGCGTAGTCCAACTCAACAAGGAATCAACGCGATGATTCTCTCACTAGAAGTGTAGGCTGGTCGTCCTACAAAGAGCCTGTTCCATTGTGGGATGATTCAGGGAATGACTGATTTTTCCACCCACTTTTCCTTTGCATTAAGCAGGTGGATAATTTAAGTTATGGAGACGGCGTCTCCTTTTTCCTCATTCCTTTTGGATCAAAGTTCCTGACAATTTAGCCGAAGTCAGCTTAGCTCACTTGGCACCAAGATATCATGGGCATTTGCCCACCCCGGGTCCGAATCCCGTTGGGAGCGGGAATTAGCCTTGCGCGATCACCAGCTTGATATCAACGGGCCTCTGAGCCAAGTCCCCCCTCCCCCCTGCTCCCAAAAAAAAAAGTTCTTGACAATTCAACTGGTGGTTTCCTTGGCTTTGTCAGCTCTGTATATAACAATGCAAGTGTGAACCCATTTGTTGCTGTCGAGTTTGACAGCTTCCAAAATCCCTGGGATTCGAGTCGTGAGCGTCTGGGTATAAATGTCAACTCAGTAGTCTCCGTAACACCACAAGGAAGAGTAGTATAAAAAATGGGGAACACAACGAATGTGTTAGCTTTCTTAAAGAGTTTTTTTTTATATGTTTTGATGAAAGACAAAAAGAGATTAATCAATTGACATATTCATCGTGTTACATTTGTATTATCTTGAAATTGCAATGGAGATTATAATTGAAAAATATTATGATTGACAATATCCCTTTGATTGTAGTTGTTTCCTTAGTAGTAGGGATCCTTATGAGGTAAATATTAAGATTTAAATTCTCTTTAAATGCTTGATATCTGACTTGATTTTTTGGAAAACAATTGCCATCCTTATCAAGAAAATCCTCAATAGCACAAATGGAAAGTATTTAAATCTTGATATTTGACTTGATTTTTTGGAAAGCAATTGCCATCCTTATCAAGAAAATCCTCAATAGCACAAATGGGAAAGTAGCCATTGAAGAAATCTGCAATCAGCCAAAAAGATGTGAAGTAACGGTTGGCCACAAAACAGAATCAGCAAAAATAGCTACTAAACGTTAGAAGCTGAAAATGAAAGATTTTCAAGGACCCTGAACTGAAGTTCAAGGCCTTGAACTGAAGCTCACTTTAACGAAAGTCCATCGGCTAGTTTGCAAGAGCTCATTCAAGACTTGGCTATAAATATAGAGCTAAAGCACAAGAAAAATTGCAAGCACTCATTGGCATATTACTCAAGCAATACATTGGCGTATATTGGCATACATTGTGTTCAAACTTAGTTCCTTTACATTTGAGTTGTATTGTTGAAGGTGTAAGTAAAGTAGGATTATAGAGTTGAAGGGTCAACTCTACCAAGTCTAGTTAGATGGTTCAACTGGTGACTTGAAACTTAGAGTAAGGTATATTCTAGAGTTGTAACAATCTCTCTTAATATAATCGGATTAATCCTATAGTTAGGGAACTCTAGGCGGGGATTAAGTCTGGTTAATGTTATCCTCGTTAAAAAGTTATTGTGTTTTGTCCACATTTACATTTCAGTTCCTTATTTTGATTAATTTGCAATCTTGATCATCACCCTATTCACACCCCTTTACGGTGATTTAGTAGCTTTTAAACTTTCAATAGGTATCAGAGTCAGACCCACTGCACTTTAACTTTATCATCAAGTGGGCAACGATCATGGCCACCACTAGAGAAGGCTATTATGATCAAGGTCGTTCCACTATTAGACCTCCTTTGTTTAGAAGCACTAACTTTTCTTATTGAAAAAACTTGATGCAGATCTTTATCAAAACTGAAGACTATGAGTTGTGGAACATTGTGACCAAGGGACCATATGTTCCAATGAGCCATTGATGGAAAAAGTTAGCCGAAAACCAAGGAACAATATACACAAGAGGACTTTGCAAAACTCTCCAAGAATTTTAAAGCTATGAACATTTTATATTGTGGTCTTGATGCCAATGAATATAACCACATTTGTTCTTGTGAAACAGCCAAGCAGATTTGGGATAAATTGGTTATGACATATGAAGGAACGAGTCAAGTGAAAGAGACGAAGATGAACATGCCCGTTCACCAATATGAGTTATTCAAAATGCAATCGGACGAGTCTATCAAAGAAATGTTTACACGCTTCACTAATATAGCCAACAACCTTAAGTCCCTCGGCAAGTCCTAGACAAATAAGGAGATGGTCAAGAAAATTCTTCGATGTCTTCCGAAGAGCAAATGGGGTTCTAAGGTCACCGCAATCGAAGAGGCTCAGAATCTCAAGACCTTGGCTCTGGATGATCTGTTTGGGAAGCTCATGACTCATGAAATTCATCTTAAAGAAGATGAAGAAATAGTTCAAATAAAGAAAGGAGTAGCATTCAAATTGCAAATGAAGACCTCATGTCCTCGGAAGATAAGTCAAGCGAAGAAGATGAAGACTTTATAGAAATGATTGCTAGAGGATTGATGAAAATGCTCAAGTCAAAAAGATTTGACCCCAAAAAGTTTTATAAAAATGGATCTTCATCAAGAAAGAATGAGAAATTCACAAAAGTTACAAAAATTTCTAATAATAAATTTGAATCTAATATGGGTTCTTGTTTTGGTTGTGGTTTACAAGGGCATACTGCAAAGGATTGTCCAATCTTGCAAAAGACAGCAGAAAAACGGAAGGAAAAAGCCAAACAAGAATTCAAGAGAGCAATGATAGTTGCATGGAGCAACAGTGACTCAAGTGATAGTGAGAATAAAGAAGAACAAGCGACAAATCTTTACTTCATGGCGAATGAAGGCCAAATCCAAGAGAAGAAACCGAGTATGAAAGCTCGGATGAGGTAGATTATTCTGAATTTCTTGAATATTCTAAAGATGAATTAGGCCAAGCCTTGGTTAATTGCATTGAATGTGAGTAAAAATATTTGTTCAAAATAAAGTCTTTACAGAAAGTGATTCGAAACTTATCATTTGAAAAAGAGGCCTTACAAAAATCAAATGATGAACTTCATATGAAGATTGGTACTCTTGAAACAAAGAAGTAAGAAGTTCAATCTAAATGTGAAGTTTTTGAAAAATTGGTTTTAAAGTTCTCAAAGGGACAGGAAAATTTGGACAAATTATTAGGCTCTCAAAGGATGTCATTCAATAAAGAAGTAATTTGATATAACGTCTTTAATAAAAAGAAGCTCTATAAGAACTTCTTTGTTTAATCGACATTCCAAAACAAATCTCATATTAAATGCAATTACTGCCTAAAGAATGGTTATATGTCTTATTCATGCCCCTTTAGAAAATCCAGCCCTAGGTTAGTTCAAATTTGGGCACCAAAAGTCGTAAGACCACCCAATGTGAATTGAGGGAAAACCCTCTGTATGTACTAATTTTGTTCCCAAGTTCTTGCAGGTCAAGCCAATGAGAAATTTGTTACTGTCAAGAAATTCAAGGTCTTCAACTGCAGTCCAAGGCCTTGAAGTGCAGGCAGAAACTAGGTATCTTTAATATGATCAATTCAAAGGCTTGAATTTTTATGTCAACATCTTCAATAGTGATAATATTTGGATTGCTAAGTATAAGACGATGTTACTTTGTATGATCACTTCCTATTTGTGGCATTTTGATTTCAAATTTGTTTTTGAATTTTAATTTGCTTTATTATCCTTGGAACATGAGCATAATTAATATTCCAATATATCTTATACTATTATGACATGTTATTATGCACATTGCTTTTGTCCATAGTTATACTTATATTGCTTGTATTTAGAAGAGAAAAATTATATCACTTGATCATTTTTCGATAGCCTTGATTTATTCTTAATAAGGAGAGAATTTTGTTAATGTTAATCACTTATTGCATCATTATGTTTCAAGTCAATGGGCATTAGCATATGCGATTAATTTCATGGTTAGTCTTGTATCCCCCATATATTTTTTATGAGTGCCATGGATTGAGGGGGAGCATCTTTATATGACATTGACTTATTAAGGGGGAGTTATATGTATTTACCATAATAAGCTTCAATTTTTCTTCCTCCTTGTACTATCTTTTTGATGAAATACAAAAAGGGAGAGAAGTATTTGAAAAACTTTTCATGGTGTGTCATTCAAAATTGTATGGACATGTTATTTTTATTGGGTTTTATCTTTCATCAAAAAGGGGCAGATTGTTAGCTTTCTTAAAGAGTTTTTTTTTTTTAATATGTTTTGACGAAACACAAAAAGAGATTAATCAATTGATATATTCATCATGTTCTATTTGTATTATCTTGAGATTACAATGGTGATTATAATTGAAAAATATTATGATTGACAATATCCCTTTGATTATGGTTGTTTCCTTATTATTAGGGATCTTTATGAGGTAAATATCAAGATTTAAATTCTCTTTAAATGCTTGATATTTGACTTGATTTTTTGGAAAGCAATTGCCATCCTTATCAAGAAAATCTTCAATAGCAAAAATGGGAAAGTAGCAGTTGAAGAAATCTACAATCAGCCAAAAAGATGTGAAGTAACCGTTGCCCACAAAACAGAATCAGCAAAAATAGCTACTGAACTTTGGAAGCTAAAAATGGAAGATTTTCAAGGACCCTGAACTAAAGTTCAAGGCCTTGAACTGAAGCTGATTTTAAGGAAAGTCCAACGGCTAGTTTGCAAGAGCTCCTTCAAGACTTGGCTATAAATATAGAGCTGAATGAAGAGCTAAAGCAAAGAAGAATTGCAAGCACTCATTGGCATATTACTCAAGCAATACGCATACATTGGAATACATTGTGTTGAAACTTAGTTCCTATACATTTGAGTTGTATTGTTGAAAGTGTAAGTAAGGTGGGATTATAGAGTTGAAGGGTCAACTCTATCAAGCCTAACTGAAGGGTTCAACTGGTGACTTGGAACTTAGAGTAAGGTATACTCTAGAGTTGTAACAATTTCTCTTAATATAATCGGATTAATCCTAGAGTTAGGGAACTCTAAGCGGGGATTCTGCCTGGTTGAGTTTATCCTCGTTAAAAAGTTAGTGTGTTTTGTCCACATTTACATTTCCGTTCTTTATTTTGATTAATTTACAATCTTGATCATCACCCTATTTACCCCCATCTAGGGTGATTTAGTAGCTATAAACTTTCAGAATGCTTGGATTACTTACAATTCATCTACCAAAAATTTGAGCGTCTTTCTGACTTGTGCTGATAATCCTGTTTTCGGAGGCAATTCTACCCTTTTGGCATATCATTGACTTGAAGGATGTCCTACCTGAAAAAGTGAAAGTTGGCTTCTCCGCTGCCACTGGTAGGAGCGCTGAGATTCATAACATCCTTTCTTGGAGCTTCAATTCAACATTGGAAGATACTAATTCTGCGAATAATAATACTAATCACCCCCCAAACAGGTGATCTAGGAGAAAATCTAGGAGAAGGGCAGGCTTGGTACGTGGTGTAGTAGCTGGTATAGGTCTTGGCAATGGGATTGGGCTTTGTTGGATTTTTGAGGTGACAGAGGAGATCCAGTGAAGAAGCCAATGACATGGATTTTGAAATGGACGATGACTTTGAGAAGGGGGTAGGACCGAAAAGGTTTCCATACGGAGAGCTTAATAATGCCACGAACAACTTTGCAAAGGAAAGGAAGCTAGGGGAGAAAGGGTTTAGAGGCGTCTATATAGGTTTGTTGATGGATCCCAATAGAGAATTTGCGGTGAATAGGATCTCTAGGGATCCAAACAAGGGAAAAAGCAGTATGTATCGAAAGCAAAGATTATTAGCAGGTTAAGGCATAGGAACTTAGTTCAGCTCCTCGGGTGGTGTCATGATAAGGGTGAATTACTATGTTTATGAATTCATGCCTAATGTAAGTATCAACTCCCATCTTTATGGAGGCAAGAAGTTAACCTATCATGGATTGCAAGAGAAAAAATTTCCTTAGGCTTGGTATTGGCCTTGCTTTATCTTCATGAAGAATGGGAGCAGTGTGTTGTGCCTAAAGACATTAAATCTAGTAATGTACTGCTCGATACAAATTTCAACGTTAGGCTTGGGGACTTTGGGCTTGCAAGGCTTGTGGACCACGAGTTGGATCAGTGACGGCAGTTTTGGCTGGCACATTAGGCTACTTAGCCCCCGAATGTGTAACCACCAGAAAGGCCGGCAAAGAGTCAGATGTGTATAGTTTTGGGAAGGTGGCCCTTGAGATTTCCTATGGAAGAAGGCCTGTGGTGTGGAGCCCAAAGAAGAGCCTACCAAGGTGATTTGTATGGGAAAGGTCTGCTTCTACTAGCAGTTGATGGAAGACTTGAAGGGGAATTCAATGGGATCAAATTGAGACCTTAATGTTGACAGGCTTGTGAGGGATGGCAGTTACATCCGAATTCAAAGCAGATCCGATTTGATCTGAGATAAAATTATTTGATTCGAATCTAAGGCAGAAAAATTCAAGTCTGAATTTGATAAAAATAATCCGAATCCAAGTCGGATTTGGATTGGATTTAGAGAAATGATAAAATCCGATCCGACTAGTTTTTTTAAATATTTCAAATTTAAAATTTAAGTTTAAATTTTGAAATTTCTAGAAATAAAACCTACCCAATATACCCATCCTCCCCCCCACCCCAAGTTACCAGCCCGACCCAGTGTTATTATGTTTTTTTTATCAACATTTTTTTTTAATATGTAAAAATTAAAATGTTGAAATCCTAATACTCCCCCCCAATTGATCTCTATCTCCTCGTCACTTTGCCAATTACTCTTAGGTGTCGGCCTCTCGTTAGTCGGATTATCAGAGTAGTCCCTCCTCAGTCCTCGGCTCCTCCCTCCAACTCCTTCTCTCTCTCTCTCTCTCTCTCTCTCTCTCTCTCTCTCTCTCTCTGCCAGTCTCTATTTGATGCCGGTTTCTACAACGCCGACCCCGAGCATTTCATTGTCCTCTCTGGTCTCTCGTGAATGTACATCTCCTCTTTCTCCTTAATTTAACAGTTCATACAATAAAATCTAAATATATATTTTTATGACTTGGAGTGTTGTTTAGATTTTTGGGGTTAAGAAGAAGAGAAGTTAGACTTTGGGTTTTGCCATTTTGGGGTTTGGGAAGATTGTTGATTTTAATCATTTTTTGGGGTTGATCTGAATTGATGATTCTGTTAACGTATTAAGTTTTAAAGATTGTTTAGTTTCTACAAACTTCTACAATAAAGCCTTCAATCTTCACTTTTAGCAACCTGAATGTGTCATTGAAAGAGGTTAATGAGGAACCAATTGGGTAATACGTGGTGATATTACTATAGTTGTGATGAAGATGCAAATGGAATAGACATGATGAGATAAAGAGACAGCAATATATGGATTAGTGATATAATCAAAATTATATTCTAATATGTAATTCTAATGAAAAGCTCAGCTCCACACAAATAATACTTATAGACATCATTATACATATACCCCTAGTCGAAGACCAATAGAGAAGAAGGGTTAAATGAAGCAAGTGAAGGATTAGTACTCTTAATTTTTTTTCTTTTTATAAGTCGGACATATTATTTGTGATATTTTAGATGTATCTCGTAGTGGCTAAGACTTATAATTGTTGGAACATGTTGTCTTTTTGTTGAGCTTAAAATCTGTTCCTTCTTTTATTCTTCGTTTGGCTTAAATGTTCAGGATTCGGCTAATACGATATACGAATGTATATCATCGTATCGATAGGTGGGTAGAATATAGAAAAATTGTATAAAATTATTGTGTTGCAAAAGGAATTATTTTGGATCAGATTAAATCCGACTCCGATCCGATCCGAGTCGAATCAGATCCGGAGGTTATTATTCGATCCGTCGGATCGTATTTTCATATCCGAATATAATCGGATGCGGATTCAGATGTTCCAATATCCAATCCGAATCCGATGCGTTGACATCCCTACTTGTGGTGCTGCCATTCAGACTATGCTCTACGCCCTTCTGTGAGGCAAGTCATAAGTGTTTTCAACTTTCTTATGTGATGACACGTGTGGGATGCCTGATGATTCTCTTCTCGAATGCTGAACCTGCAAAAAGGGCAACCCTAGGTTGAGATCCGGGGAACGCCTCTCCGACGATCAAGTCAGCAGGGGTTCTCAAGAAAAGACAGAGCAGTGAAAAAGAATGTGTGATGTATGGGAGAATGTGCCAAAAAAGCGATTCCCTTTTCCTAGGTAGGTAGGGGGTATTTATAATCCTTGTATCCAGGGGCAAAATAGTAATTTCATGTGGGATGTTTCTTTAATGCGCCGCTGGGTCATTTCCCTCCTTGGGCCTCTAAGTAGGGATCTTAGGACCCCGGAAAAGCTGGGTGTAATTGGCTTAGCCTGGTCCATGTACGCATTCATGGGGCCCACTTGGAATTCCATATTTTCTGGATCATCGTCTATTTCTAACCTCCAATGAATATGGACACCTTCTTCACATCGTTCTCTGGGGTCACAGGGAGTGCACTGGTACCACAAGCTCTTCAGCTTGGTCAATTGTGTCTGGCACTATGTCTGGCATATCTCCTTGTCTGTCTTTGTATTATGTATGAATTGAGAATTGTTTTCAGGGGCTGTTTGGTGAGTGAAAGAGAAATGGGACTTGAAACATGAGGATTTAAGTTCCTTTCGTTATTTTTAAATTTCCTTTTTGGGTTCACTCCGCTATGTAATTAGGTCACACATGAATCAGCTAGGAATGTTGCAGCCAAAATGTACACTGCTAAAAATACTAATTTCTCATTCATTTTTTAGAGCATTCTTTGCAATTCAGCGTGAATAGACGACACAGTTCAACATCCAAGGGTGAAAAAGCAAATCACTAGAAATTGTGCTATACAATAGACGATGTTGATTATTCGCCCTAAATGGCTTTAAACATCAATCCTAAAGGAATTCTAACCCTCTGCTTCCCAATCTGATGACACTAGCCATCCAATGTCTAATAAGTCTTAGAATCTTTGGTCTTGACCGCAATACGACTTCTAACACTGTGCCTGCCATCTGACCACACCAAGTACCCGAATGAGTAATCTTTTGGAAGTCGTCTTGTTTTAGCTGCAAAAACAAGCTTGTACTTCAGCTCTTGACCCTTTTTGGTGAATTTCAAAGTCTTGGGCTTAACAGTGATGGAGACACCTGCTGGTGCTTTTATGGTGGCTGAATATGTACTTGGATGCCCCACATTCTTGACCCTTCTTGCAACCGTTGTATTTCCAGAGAAATCGGGGATTGTAATTGTTGGGTAGTTCAGGTTTGCAACACTGACTGAGTGAGGGCAATGATAAGATTGCCCGAAGGACTTCTTGATCACCTTTCTGCCGTATCCAACAGCACACAGGAAGTTGAGGTAATCATGTTGGCCCATGGCGTAGACAAGTCCAGGATTGATAGCTTGGTTTGGTCTGACATGTCCTGCTCCATAGTGAAATGGGGTTGCTTTGATGTTGGTAAAATCCAACAATGGCTTCCCAGTATTATCTAACGCACTTGCTGCAGCAAAACATTTAACAGATTAAGATACATACAGGGAAAAAATGAGCTGAGTTTACTGTTTAGTAGCTTACAAAGAGTTGTTTAGGAATAACTTTTGAAAGGAAGTAATTTCAGAATTATTTACTTAAAAAAAATGCAGGGAAATCGCTCAACTCAATACCTGTGGTCATGATTGCTGATTTGATCTCAGATGGGCTCCACCGAGGGTAGATCGATTTGAGAAGACCAACTATGCCTGAGATGTGAGGACATGACATTGATGTCCCATCCATGGGACCATAGTAACCTTTCAATTCGGCTTCCTTGGCTTTGGTTAATGCAGCAATGATACCCACCCCTGGAGCAGTTATATCAGGCTGCAAATCATGGAGTAGAACTTAACACATGTTGAATACAATTACCACAGAGCATTAGGCTCATATAATATAGAAAAGAAAGATTACGCAGATTACCTTGAGAATTCCTGGTGTGATTGAATTAGGACCCCTGGATGAGAAAAAAGCCATAAAAGGAGCCGGTTTTACTCCTAAGTGTGTCCTCCCAGCTGTTATGGTGGCAACTGGGGACTTAGTAGACTTGAGGTAGGAGAAAAGGGCTTGGCCATCAGAGAAAGTGACATGGGAAGCAGGAAGTGGATAATCATCAGGAACCAATTGAATGCCGAGTTCCTTGCTGTTGGCTAATATCAACCCCACAGCTCCAAGCCTTTTAGCCTCGTAACCTTTGTCTATGCGATCACCGTCCCCTCGCAGACATACTAAGATCTTCCCCTTCACCTTTGCAGGATCCATTGTTCTGTTCAAGCAGTATCCCCTGCATAACAAATTTCAACAAGCCAACGAAAGTTCTTCAGGAAAAAGCCTCCTACCAGGAGTGTTTCTATCAAACAGCAGATTGTACGATGGAGTTACTTACGCAGCAGTACTGTTAGCATCAGGAAGTGCACCAGCAACACCGGCGATCAGGGGATAGAACTTGTTAGGTGGAAGAGCCCTATGTGTACCGCTAGCACCCTTGCAGTTTTGAAAACATGGGCATGGGCATGTTAGATACAAGGAAAAATAAACAGTGATCTCGAAAAGCGAGCCTAACACGACTCCCTTTCTCGTCAAAATTTCAGAGGAATAACAATAATTAGTCGCTCCACTGAAAACATAATAGGGGTTCAATCTTAATAGGTTTTTTTCCCTAAAACAAAATAAAAGCCTGCAATTTTAAACTGAGTGAGCATTTTTTAATTGACATAGAGAATGGTTTGGAAATGGAAGTTGGAGCAGAGTAGCGTGGGTGCGTGACATAATAGTATGCAAGAGTAGATTGTCAATTAATTTTAAAGGTTAATTAGTTCGGGTGTTTTCTATATATTATGTTCTTTTTGCTTAAGAAAATCAGTATGGAAAATTCCATAAAATAGTCTGGGAATCAATTTTAAAGGAGTCCTTTTATTTTAGAATATTTTTCTGCATGCCATTTTTCGGATTCTCAGAGAGGGGAATTACCTGGAGAGTGTGCTTGTTACCCAGTATGACATGACTGACAAATTGTCTATCAATTGTACTTGCACCCACAGTGAAAATCCAAGGAGCAACATTTGAGACAGTACCCATATCAGGCCCGTTGTTCCCAGCAGACGCAATAACAGGTATCCCTTTCTTCACAGCATGGAAGGAGCCTAAGGCTATAGGGTCCTCGATGTAGTCTGAAGGCGAGCCCCCTAGGGACATGGAGATGACATCGACATTGTCATCAATGGCGGCTTCTAACCCTGCCAAGATGTCAACATCACTGCAGCCTCCAAGGAAAGGTGAGGGGCTCGGCCAGCAAACCTTGTAGGCAGCTACACGTGCCCTTGGGGACCCGCCTGTGGCGGTTCCATTGCCAAATCCATTGACATTGACCCCTGGGACTGGGTTCCCTGCGGCAGTGGACAGGGTGTGGGACCCATGAGATTCTAAGTCACGAGGGCTCTTTTTGTAGTTGAAGGTTATGTTGAGCTGGCGCAGTGCTTCTTCATAGCCTTTGTAGAAGTACCTTGCTCCTATTAGCTTCCTAGATAAAGGCGATTGCAAGTTAGAAACGATACAAGTTTTAATAATTGATGAATATCCACAACTCATGCAACCTTATTGTCAGAGGATGTTGCTGGAATTTCGAGGATTCAGATGTAAGCACGCTTAGAAGCGATCTCCAAAAGACTCTCAAAAAGTAAAAGATTTCCAATAGAGTTCTAAAAAGTTTCAATCACATTTGAAGTGAAAGAAAGAGGGTTGAGGAAAATATTATGAACCTATTACAATGAAATCTTGAATCATGTTCATTTTGACAGATACCCTTGTATTTTGCAGGAACAGGACCAAAGCCTTTGTCACTAAAGCTTCTTGACTCAGGCCAAACACCTATCACAAGAATGAAGAATTCAGCCAGATGCGTACTTTTTTTTATTTTTTATTTTATCCCAAAGGGCCAATAAGAAACTTAATCAGCATACCTGTATCTAGGTTTGCAATGATCACATCTTGACCGAACTTAGCTTTTTTCCAGGTAGAATTTCCGGGAACTACTCTGTCATGCTGCAGCCCCAGAAATTCCCACGATCGTGTCGTGTGAAGCTCTCTGAGCTGGCTTTTGAACACTGATATGACATCTGGATGCTCTGTAAGAATATGCAACAGAAAGAGGGGGAGAATATAAGGATCAGAGATCAACACAATTCATTTGGAAGATTCAATAAAAATCATGTGTTTTTAGGGTGAGCTTACTTGCAAGTTCTTTGGCTTCTTCCTCAGATAGTAAGGCAGCAAATCCATTGAAGACTTTGTTGTATGAATATTGCAGGACATCAGCAGTTCTCACATTTCTGTTTTTAACATTCAGTACATTTTAATGATGGATAAGCAATCTTTATCAGATTGGATCATGACGTTACATTTTGACGTGCCAAAGGAACTCTGAAATTCGGCTGTTTCTTGGCATGTCTTGATACATTTGCTCATGTTGCCTCAGAAGATTATAATGATATCAGCTAATACAAAATGGAGTAACATAACTAGTTAGTGCTTAAAGTATTTAGGTTTTTAAATTTTAGTTGCTAAATTTTTGTATGATGAGTTTAAGATGGTTGGCTTAGCACCATTAAGTATCTAAAAGAATATTCTTTAATATATACTAATATCCATTATCTTCTTGACAGGGGTTGAGCCACACTACCTCAAGGGGTATCAATTGACACCCCTTGATTTGGGGAAAAAATTTTGCTTTATAAAAATTCTGAAAAAAAAGGAAATGCATATGTATGAAGTAATTACTATATAGATCACAAGTTGTGAGGTAGTTAAGTGGTTTCTATGTCTAACTTTTTCCCTTGCCTTGCGCGGCCACGTGTTTGAATCCAACTCCTTAATCTATCCATTTCTATTTTGAATTTTTCTCCCCCCTTTAATTTTTAGGTCACTTAATTCTATTGCAAATTATTATTATTATTATTATTATTATTATTATTATTATTATTAGTTTGCTTATTTTAGTCAAATTCATGCTAGCTAATAAGTAAATTTAGTAATTTACTCTCATGAATTAAGGAATTAGGGCTCTTTAGGATAATTTGACTGACAGTTACTGGTTACAAAAGATTGATTAATTAGTTAATTTTGAATTCTTATGCTCTTGATTAATGAAGAAAATTAGTTTGCTTTGTTTGTTGATGTTGGCACTAAGAATTAAAAGCCTAAGAAAAAAGTAATTTGGTTTTAGTTTACTTTACTTCCAAAACATGAGTTCTCAAGCACAACTGTTTAAAATGTATTAATTATATACTTTTATTTTCAAAGCTAGTGTTAAATTTACATTATGCATATGTTCCAACACTCCTTAAGCCACATTGACACTCATGTTCTTTGGGTGAGGGGAAGAGGGAGAGTTTGGTTCAATGGTGTTAAATATAATTTTTTAACCATAATAGATTAACCCATTAAAATTTTTGATTCAAAAATATTAATCAACAATGGTAGAAAACCTAAAAATTTTAAACATTAAATAGTTAAACTACTTGTAATATAAAATAGAAACAAATAGTGAAGAATCATTAAAGAATATTCCATTATATTTTAATGGTTTTAGATTAATTAATTAAAACTTTTGCTTCAAAAAATTTAACAACCAAACTTCCAAACTTTATCTCACCCAAAAAAAAAAAACAAACACTAAAACCATAAATAGTTCACACATTAATGAGTTATTTAACTCATATAAAATAAATTTCCCCCTTCCCTCTTTTTCTTTTTTCCTTGCACACATATACGCATACATAGGAACTACATGCTATCAAAGTTACACAGTAGCTAGTCAAAACAGAAGTGTATTACTTTTCATTCATCCATGCTATTCATTGAATATACTCAATTAAAAATTATACATGTCATGCATTATGTTGTCTCTCGTCTTTTAAAGATATAACAATCAGAATAAATCTGTTGATTTTTTCCTTAAGAACACAAATGGACAATAAACAAACGGTATTGGAGTAGCTAGAAACCAATATAAACTATCACCCTAGTCAATGCGGTCATTATTAATCGAGGTAAGGTGAACAACAACAAACATAAGGGTATTGGACCCGTAAAAGAAGAAAAAAAAAACACATCTAAAAGGAGTTTAATATGCATAAAGTTAATAACTACATAGATCAATACTGACTTGCTAACTTAACATCAAGATCCACGAATGTTACGTGCCAAAAGTACAGCCTGATATCAAAATTACATTAATAAATCATCTACTTTTGAATTATTCGCTAGGAAAATTCAGACCTTTATGGGCCAAAAATTTGCTCAATTACCTTTGCAAGACAGAGGAGAGAACGGATAGTTGAGACATTGTGAGACCCTCGGCTGCAAGGCGATCTCCATTACTTGAAGCTGATCCTAGATACACTATATACGACTGCATTAAACAAAAATATTTTTGTTCATTTTAAATTGTTTTAATACTGAAAAAGTAACAGAAAAAAATGTAAGTAAAGGACAAATTAAGGAATAAGCATGCAGAGTGAATTTTGCCTCTCTATCGGCAGCAAGTGCAGGACTCTGCGATGATGAACAAACAAGAAGCACAGTTAAAAAGAGACAGTAAACAGAAGTTGATGAAAGCCTCATGCTGTTCAATTAGTTTTAATTGTTTGCATATTCATTCTTCAAACACCCCCCCAACCCCCTTTTTATTATAGTTTTTGAGATTCAGTAAAATAATGCAGCTGTAGAAAATCAGACATGAAAGGTAAGTACTTATAATTTCTGTTACAGTGCCTTAAAAAATGCAGCTGTAAAATATTAATTTTGGGTATTCTTTCCTTTTTCCCCCCTTTTTATTGTATGTTTTAGGTGTATTAAATAAATCACTATTGTGAATGTGAGGATATGCTGCTTGATATGGGTTTCCTTGAATGGATTATTATTGCTGTTTTTATTTGCATTAAGTAATGTACTAATGTAAGGCTAATTATTACAGAATAAACGGAGAAATTTGTGTGAAGATGGGGTTATTGATGTTGGGAGGTTTTGACTTCTAAGATTTTTTTTTTTTTTTTTTTGGATTAGGATTATAAAGATTGAATGAATGATTGAGAAGATTTCTCCCACTTATCTTTCCGTCTTTATATTGTATGGAGTTTTCTTCTGATACAAATGCATAGTTCATGACTAAAAATGCCATTGTGTTTTGCAGTTTAACCTAAAATGCCACTGACTTTTTTGATAGCAAATTGCCACTGTGTTCAGAAAACTGGTGAGAAAATGGTATGCTACCGGTTGTTACTAGTACAAATAAATTTATCTTTTATTTTAATGCATATAATCCAGTTGATACAAATTTTAAAAAGGAAAAAGAATTGTGTTGGCCCTTTTTTTTCCATTTTCTATTCCTTCCCTCCATTTTGAACTGCAGCCCTAGAATCCTTCGTTTTCTTCCTCTTTTCTACCCAAACTCCAACAGCATCAAGCACGGCATTGAGAGGTGATTTTGCTCTGGATTTCGACAAGAAACAGTGTAGCAATTGAATCGCATGGACATGGATTGAAGGATGTCAACAATAGGTAAGCAATTTGGATTTTCTAGGGTTTACAAGTGAGGAGGGTAAAAATCAGATTTAGGGTTATTGATATGTATGTCTTGAACTGCATCATGGGGGTTTGTTAGAACTGTTTGTTAGAACTCCTAACTTGATTTTACTTTTGCTTGAATTATGTATGTCTTGAACTGCATATTGATATGGGTTTTTGAATGCAATTGCAGAGTCAGTATCAAACTTTGATTTTCATCATGGGGGTTTGTTTGTTAGGACTCCTAACTTGGTTTATATTGAAGGGGAGATGACTTCATGCTATTTAGACCCAGACAAGATTAGTGTTGATGATCTAAAGGCTAAAGTGGTCGACATCGGTTATGGGGAGCATAGGGTTAAGAAACTGCACCTCAGGAAACCAAATGTGGGTTTTGAGGAAGCCTTTGCTCCCATAGAAAATGATGAACATGTGCGTTACATAGTTGGGTTGTTGATGAATGAGCCCTCTATTAGCATATATGTAGAACATGAAGACGACGACAATTGGCTTCAAGTGGAGGATGATGTCCTGGAACAGCGTGGTCTGGAGGAGCTTGATATATCTCTATTTGACCCTGATTTTGAACTATTTTCTGAAGATGATGTGCAATCAGAAACTGAGGATGAAGATATCAGTCTGTTGAGAGAAACAGTGATAAATGAAAAAGCAAGAAGGCAAAAGGAAATTGAATTGGAAAAGGCTATAGGATGTTCTGAAGAAGTAGGAAGTAGTGGTAATGGGGGAGCAGTTCTTGATGGATTAGGAGATGATGATAAGGATTCTGATGAGATTATGAGTCCAAATGAGTCTGAAGATGATGAAAATGAAGGTAACAAAAAGATAGCTAGGAGACAATTCCCTAAGTTTAATGAAAAATTAAGACCTGAGGATGTGAAATTGGTAACCGGATTGTTATTCACTGACAAGAAGCAATTAAAGAAAGCTGTGCAAACTTATAAAATTCAAAATGGGCATAGTTTAAAGGTCACCAAGAGTGATAAGCAGAGATACCAAGTCCACTGAATAGGAGAGGCGTGTACATGGAGTATGTGGGCTTCTACTTGCAGTGGTGGGCATTCCTTTCAAATAAAGACAATACAGGACATCCATAACTGCTTGAGATTTAACTTTGAGAAGGGTACAAGGAATTATAGTGTTGATTGCTTGCGGAGACATACATTGAGACCTTTAGGATCCAGCCACACATGAAGCCAAGAGTGTTCAAAGCAATGGTTGATCAAGTAAGAAATTACAACCTGAACATGAAAATGTGTCAAGAAGCAAGGAGAAAGGCAATTGCTAATATTATGGGAGATTACAAGGACTAATTTCACATGTTGTATGATTATTATTTGACAGTAGCCTCCACCAAGAAGAATGAGAATGATAAAGATGACTTTGCAGGCATATACATCTGCCTAGGACAGTTGAAGAGAGGTTATTTAGAGGGTTGCAGGCTGGTAATTTCTATTGATGGTTGCTTCATCAAGGGCCCTTGGAAAGGGTAAATTTTAGTAGCTTTTGGTCAAGATGACAATAATCAGATGTACCCTGTTGCATGGGCAATGACTGAAAGAGAGAATTTCATTAGTTAGGCTTAGTTTATCTTATTGCTTACAAAAGATCTTGAAATGAAAGATGGAATAGGGTGGTGTATAATTTCTAACCAACAGAAAGGATTAGTTGATGCTGTGAAGACCTACCTACCTCGAGCTGAGCACAGGTTGTGTGCAAGGCATGTTTATGCCAACTTGCGCAAGAAATACAGGGGCATGTAGTTCAGAAAGGTGTTCTGGGCCATCGCAAAGGCTACCAACCTAGTCGATTTTGAAAAGAACATGAAGCTGATGAAAGAACTTAATCCAGGTGCTTGGGATTTTCTTGTTAAGAAGAACCCTCAGTAGTGGTGTCGATGTTTTTTTAGTAGCTCTCCTAAATGTGACTCGATAGACAACAATATGGCTAAGGTATTTAATGCCTCTATCATCGAGGTATGTTGCTTTCTACAAATTATCTTTAATCTTTATATGAATGACACATAACTTAAACTAAATTTTGTGCTTGTGTAACTTGTAGGCAAGGTACAAGCCATTTGTATCCATGTTAGAGGACATCTTTGCTTCTGTCATGTCGAGAGTGAGGAAAAAACATGATCTATATGAGTCATATGATAGGAAGATATGTCCTAGGGTAATAAGGAAAATAGAGAAACTGAAGGACTCTAGTAGGTTCTAGCAAGCACGTGCTGCTGGTAATTTTAGTTAGGTAAAGTGGCTTTTTAAAACTAAAATCTATAGTTTAGATTTAATGAATAAATATAATTGCCTAATTTTTTTCCTAGAAAATTGAATTTTCATCTAACTTTTATCATGTACATCCAAAATCATAGGGAATTTTTTAAACAAAAGAAAGAGATATCTTAACTTTAAAGTCGACGGCGTAGATTTAATGCATAAATAATTTTTATGGTTAAGATCACACCAAATCATGCAAATTACTCTCGTTGCACCATTCTAGGGTTTTGTAAAGATTGTTATTATAATAGTATAGATTTCTAATCTTAAAACGAAAAAGCTTCTTTTCGTTTTCCCCTAATTCAATTCCACATATATAAATATGCACTTTGGTATCAAGACAATTTATCTCATTTTTTTTTTTACTTAATATATATTTTTCATTTTGCTTAAAAGAAGAAGTATGGATTCATAAAGTCAATGTCTGTTTTTTTAGCAATTGTTAAATATGCATAGATGTAAAGTTCTTTGCGCTGATATGAAACCCCTAAAACATTGCTCAATATTCTTATGAATTTATACAGGCATAAATAGAATAGGAAGAGATAGTACTCTTTTTTTGGTGAGTAGGGTGTTAGTCATCCACCTTTAAAATACTTTATGAATCAAGATTAATTATATTTGTGCAAATTTTTAACAGAATACTAAAGGATAATATAAAGTTAATTCATTTAAACCTTTGACTTAAAAAGAACATTTGTGAAAAAAAGAATGCTTATGAAAATTCAAAAATTAAGTTTTTCATCTGATTTATTTAGTCAATAAAGGGAGAATCTTCCTATGCTATAAAACAGTGAGACGGAGAGAGAATTCTCCTTATGGAAAAGGAAGTAAAAAAGAAAAACTGCCATAAATATGTACATCACACCCTTTTTCTTCTCAAATTTGGCTGGTGAATTTCATTGAAATTGAAACGCATACTTTGGGCCTATTGATCCAACTTTAGCCTTCGAATCAACTCACCCTCTACTTACCTACTTTTGTAACTATACATATCACACAAAAAAGGTACAGAAACCAAAAAGAGTTTGAGTACAATAATAATTGTTTTGAACACAGAAAAATCAGATTTATGCCTACATCTAATTTACATAAACATCAAACATGAACAACTGAACATATAGTTTCACTATGCTAATAATGCATATTTCTACTGAATAATTTTTTTTACTTGCATGCTTAAATAATGTTGCTAAGGAAAACCTAAAAAAAAGATGCATTTTTTTCTTTTTTTTGTGAAATGGGTAATATAACGATTAGATAACCTTTTTCTTAAGGTATCTACCTGAGTTGCCCCCAATGAGAATATAAAGAAATGAAATACAAGCAATATAAATCCACAAAATAGAACAAGATATAGAAATACCAAATTTGGCCAGCCAGTCTGCTTGATTGCATTCTCTAAAAATATGCTGGACGTATACTTGATTGTAAGAGTGAAGGTAGATCTTTGTATCTTCAATTATCGTCTGGATCTCTCAAGGAATTCGGACTTCTCTCCTTAGTGCTTTGATAAGTACCTGATTATCACATTCTAAAACAATTGAATGATATCATGCTTGAACTGTTGCTTGTACTCCATTTCACCTTGTTGTTGCTTCTGCTACTAGAAATGAGGCTGCTCTAAGATTAGTAGTTCTAGCTTGAAGGAATATACCATCCCAACTTTTGATGAGGAAGCGTCCAGTCACTGAAGAAGTACCTGATTATCACCTTCTAAAACAATTGAACGATATCCTGCTTGAACTACTGCTTGTACTTCATTTTGCATCGCTATTGCTTCTATTACTAGAAATGAGGCTACTCCAAGATTAGTGGTTCCAGCTTGAAGGAATCTACGATCCCAACTTTTGATGAGGAAGCCTCCGGTCACTGAAAAAGTACCTGACTATCACCTTCTAAAACAATTGAACAATATCCTGCTTAAACTGCTGCTTATACTCCATTTTGCGTCGCTGTTGCTTCTGCTACTAGAAATGAGGCTGCTCCAAAATTAGTAGTTCCAGCTTGAAGGAATCTCCCTTCCCAACTTTTGATGAGGAAGCCTCCAGTCACTGAAGAAGTAGATTTGGATTCATCGAAGTTGATTTTGATGAATCCCACTAGTGGTTTGGCCCAACTGATGAATGATGAGGGCTTGGGGCACACCTAAGAATGTTGATGGAATAAAGATGTTGCACCCAAATTGAATCTTTTCCTAGCCTTCCATTCTGCCCAATTTGTTTTTTGGCATGAATAATTGTGCTTATAGAATTGTAAATTTCATTTTTGAATACCACCGCATTATGACTCTTCCAGATGCTCCGCATAACAGAAGTAATGTGGTCAATTCGATTAGGACTAGTCTGGGTTCTAGTAAAATTTAATTGTTCAAGAATTAACATAATTCCAACTTGAGAAATATTTGACTCTGGCCCGTTCTGTTGATATACCAAATCCTAAGTAGCCTTAGTTATAAAACATTATGTAAAGAGATGACTTGTAGATTCCAATTCAGAATGATAAATTGGGCAAACTAGATCTAAATTTGACCCTCTATTTTGCAAGTTAGCAAAAGTACCTAAAGCATTAAGGCATATAAAGAAAGAAAAATTTTAACCTTAGGCATAATATCCGGTTTTCAGATCCAAATAAATTTGCAATGCTTTTGAATATCCAAGGGAATATCATGTGCTTTTCATGTTGCAGATTTAACAGTAAAAGAGCCACTTCCTAACAGACACCAACAAAAAGAGTCTTCAATGTAGGGAATAGGAATGCAATTAATTAAATTGCATAAATCATTAGGCAAAAAATGAGCTAAGTAAAGTAAAATCTCACGCCTTCGAATGACTGATGAAGTCACTTAATGTTGCGCCAATGTTTGAGACATCTTGCTTATCCAAATGAAGCATCTCTAGAGAGCTTTTCTGCCCACACCAGTTATCATACCAAAACTTGATAGACCGCACATTCCCAACTTTCGAACGAATGCCCTTACGAAAGAGTTCTCAACCCAAGAATCATTGGATTTATAAGTATGAGAGAAGAAATTTGAAGTCATAGGATATTTGGCATGCATAACTGTAACCCAAAAATTATTTGGATAGGTGAGGTATTTCTAAGAAAGCCTACACTAGAAGACTTTATTAATTGCCTCTGTCTTATGAAGTCCAAGTCCACCCATCTTTTTAGGGCAACAAATTCTATCCCAAGATACCACATGTAGTCCTTTTTTTCAGTTTGATTTTTTACAAACGAAATCTCAATTAATTCTATCGAGATCATTAGTTGTAGATTTAGATAACTTAAAACATTGCATCATATGGCTAGGGAAGGACTCAAGATTAAACTGAATAAGAACTAATCGACCTACTTTAGAGATTGAGTTAGTTTTCCAACTCTGCAACTTACTATCTGCTTTACAAACTAGGTCTAAAAACAAATTTGGTGAAGTCCTCCACTGAAAAACAACGCAACCAAGGTATTTACCTAGGGACTCTTGATGAGGGGCATTGACATTGGCAACCTTTAAGCAAGAACATCCATGGACAAAATAAACAGATAAGGGGACAACGGATCACCTTGTTGGATCCCTCTTGAGGGTCAAATAAACCACATACCTCATCATTGACAATAATGGAATAAGACACAGTTGTAATACATTCATGTATCCAACAGAAGATGTAGTGTATCATTCCTATCCTTTTAGACATGAAACATAAATTAAGTGAATTTTGTTACACATTTAACGATGTTAGTTTAATATTCTTATACTTTTGCAATTAAAAGAATAACTGGAAGTAAAAGAATCCTATATAGTTTAAACCTTATGTGGTTGATAGATTACTCCACCATCTCCACTTATAAATCATGGCAAGTGTTAGATATGATTTTGATTAAGATGTTTAAATTTTTAGAGACAAATACTTCAATGAAAAGATGTTTGCCTATGAACTTAACTAAGATAATGTGCAGTAACAGCGTTTTGAGTGACGTTTAATGTTTTGACTAAGTTAGTACATTAATCAGTTAATTTTTAGTGTTTGTTAACCCAATGTATTGAATAATATTTGAAGTAGCATTTAACACTTTAAACAACATTTTTGAAAAGCTAACAGTATCAGCTTTTCAGTCAAAAGTAGCATTTCATATTTTTTTGGCCCAAAAATATCATTTGAAAATTTTATTTTTGGAAATTATCTATATTTTTTTTATGTCAATTTACATTAATGAGCTAACCCAACAACTAAATTCACCAAACACATTTATTTCAACCGTTCATTTAAACAGCTATCACTAATAGCTAAATTAGAAATATTATCCACTATCTGAACTACTATTTGCTATCTAAATAGCTAATTTTGCCGAACATGATCTAAATAAAACTTCAATATCTTCATTATTCGCAAGTTTAACAAATATATTATCATTTACAAAGCTAATTTAAATTCATGCATCGATACACGGGCATAGCACTAGTTTTATTGATTAATGGATGGCCTACTATTCCTGAGAACTTGCAATTGACTGATTTGTTGATTGCACCATTGGTTGATTATTTTGCTGTAAAAATGGAATGTTAGGCAAATAGTCATGCGTATGTAGAGTTCATGGCTAAAAATGCCATTGTGCTTTGCAGTTTAACCAAAAAATACCACTGATTTTTTTTTTGGTAGTAAATTGTCATTGTGTTCAGAAAACTAGTGTGAAAATACCATGAGATGACTTAATGATCGGTGATTGCCAGTAAAAATTTAATTTGGATTTTTTTTAACAGGAAATTATCGTTTTTAAATGGAGAAAGAATTTCGTTGCCTTTTTTTTTAATCACCCCATTCGCATCCTCTTCTTCCTCATCCCTCTCTGTTCTTGAACCCTAACTGTGAAATTTGTTTGTTTTCTGCAATTATCTTGCAGAATTGTTTGTGAAAAAAGGCTTGTGGTAAGGATTCGATTTGAAGCCCTCTAAAATTTGATGCAAATATGTCGACTTCAAGAAAATCTGGCCCCTGCTGTCCAGAACCAGAGAAGATATGTAATTGCGGTAGAAGATGCAAAATTGCTGCTAGTATAACCCTGAAAAACCTATGCACATTGTGCATTGTAGAAATTATGGTGGTGGCGGCGGTTGTGATTATTTTGAATAGGTAGATGAATCCTTGGATGAGAGAGGGAGGTCTATGGTAGTGAGTTTAATGGTGAGTAATGACACAATGGCAGCAGAAATAAAGAACTTGGAGAATGATTTGGAGGATCAGAAGCATGAGGTGACGAAATTGAAGGAGAAAAATCAAAGGATGAAGCTGAAGTTGTATGCATGGCAGAGAAGGTAGAAATTGTATTTGCCTTTGTAATTGTGTTCATTTTGCTTGTTGCAATATACATTAGGTATGTGTGAGAGCAATTTAGCTCCTGTGTACTGAGGTTAATTAGGTAGATTGGGTTGTTGTTTGTTTAGGTGTGATATTGGAGTGTACTAGTCTTTGAATTGCCTGTGTTGTTGGTTGTTTAGGTATGACATCAAGTTGAACTAGGACATTGCTATTTTTCTGAAGAAGGGGAAGGGGAAAAATGACCTGCCTTGTGTATGTATGTATGAAATTAAAAATGCAATCAAACACGAGTTTGTTGCAACAAGGAATAACAGTGCTTTTTCATTTAATTCATCCAAAATATCAAGCTTAACATTTATAGTTTTTACAATTTCTTTGCATAACATTGTAGCATACAGCCCATTAGTTTGCCTACTTAAAAACCCATGGCACTTGCAAAAGCAAGAAGAGCATCCACAAAAGGCTAACACTGTAGCATACATACATCCTAATCTTAAGCTTCTTTGCTCAGTTGCTCAATGACTACAATCTATCTTTGCTCAGTTGCTCAATGATGCTGCAGCTCGTCCTAATCTTAAGCTTCTTTCTTGATGGCTACAGTATTTGTCTTTACTCAATTGTTGTTGTAGTTCCTCCTCTGTTTACTACTATCTGCCCAACTTATGCAGTTGCCACTGTCAATGGAGTCAAGACAGTAGCCCTATCCTGGGCTGGCAGTATAGGTTATGATCTGAACTGCAAATACATGTCAAATACATGTGATTTTATTAAATGAACCAACCTGAGGTGTTGGGATCATGATCATTCTATCAAGTTTAGAGGGTGCATGGGATGAATTTGAGGCTCTGTGGTTCACGTCAGCCTACACAATGATATAACCACAAATTAGTAGGGTCTCAGGCTTTCAAAGAAACAACAATCACCAAGAACCACCCCTCCCCCCAGAAAAAGAATCAATACCTGTTTGTTACAGGTTGTTTTGGTGCATCCAACAACTCCACACTTGGAGCAATTCTTCTTATGCCCTTTCCTTGAGACTTTGCCAGAAGAATCAAAATGCTTCTTGCTATGTTCACCTTCCTCAGGCCTTCTCTTAAAAGGAAAATTTTTCATTGAGACATCAAAATGAGGTGGGCGGAAAGTAGGCAAATCTTGCTTAACCCATAGGTTGCAATAATTAATGGGTTAATAGCATATGCAAAAGCCTTTATGTACTTATCTGTTGAATAGAACTCATGGAAAAAATCCTCCACTTTTTATCTTTCCTCTCTCATGACAACAATCGCGTATAAGTAAGGGATACCACTTAACTCCTATTCTCTACAAGTACATGTCTTCTCTATTATGCTTACAACATAGCCCTCAAACCCATGGTATATACTACACTTGCCATTACCAGCTGCACGTGCTTGCCAGAACCTACTAGAGTCCTTCAGTTTCTTTATTTTTCTCATTACCCTAGGACATATCTTCCTATCATATGACTGACATAGATTATGTTTTTTTCCCCACTCTGGACATGATAGAAGTAAAGATGTCCTCTAACATGGATACAATTGGCTTGTACCTTGCCTACGAGTTACACAAGCACAAAATTTAGTTATGTGTCATTAAGATAAACATTAAAGATAATTTGTAGAGAGCAACATACCTCGATGATAGAGGCATTAAATACCTCAGCCATATTGTTGTCTACCGAGTCACATTTAGGAGAGCTACTAAAAAAACATCGACACTACTACTGAGGGTTCTTCTTAACAAGAAAATCTCAAGCACCTGGATCAAGTTCTTTCATCAGCTTCATGTTCTTTTCAAAATCAACTGGGGTGGTAGACTTCACGATGGCCTAGAACACCTTTCTAAATAGCTTGCCCCTGTATTTCTTGCGCAAGTTGGCATAAACATGCCTTGCACACAACCTGTGCTCAGCTCGAGGTAGGTAGGTCTTCACAGCATCAACTAATCCTTTCTGTTGGTTAGAAATTATACACCACCCTATTCCATCTTTCATTTCAAGATCTTTTGTAAGCAATAAGATAAACTAAGCCTAACTAATGAAATTCTCTCTTTCAGTCATTGCCCATGCAACAGGGTACATCTGATTATTGTCATCTTGACCAAAAGCTACTAAAATTTACCCTTTCCAAGGGCCCTTGATGAAGCAACCATCAATAGAAATTACCAGCCTGCAACCCTCTAAATAACCTCTCTTCAACTGTCCTAGGCAGATGTATATGCCTGCAAAGTCATCTTTATCATTCTCATTCTTCTTGGTGGAGGCTACTGTCAAATAATAATCATACAACATGTGAAATTAGTCCTTGTAATCTCCCATAATATTAGCAATTGCCTTTCTCCTTGCTTCTTGACACATTTTCATGTTCAGGTTGTAATTTCTTACTTGATCAACCATTGCTTTGAACACTCTTGGCTTCATGTGTTGCTGGATCCTAAAGGTCTCAATGTATGTCTCCGCAAGCAATCAACACTATAATTCCTTGTACCCTTCTCAAAGTTAAATCTCAAGCAGTTATGGATGTCCTGTATTGTCTTTATTTGAAAGGAATGCCCACCACTGCAAGTAGAAGCCCACATACTCCATGTACATGCCTCTCCTATTCAGTGGACTTGGTATCTCTGCTTATCACTCTTGGTGACCTTTAAACTATGCCCATTTTGAATTTTATAAGTTTGCACAGCTTTCTTTAATTGCTTCTTGTCAGTGAATAACAATCCGGTTACCAATTTCACATCCTCAGGTCTTAATTTTTCATTAAACTTAGGGAATTGTCTCCTAGCTATCTTTTTGTTACCTTCATTTTCATCATCTTCAGACTCATTTGGACTCATAATCTCATCAGAATCCTTATCATCATCTCCTAATCCATCAAGAACTGCTCCCCCATTACCACTACTTCCTACTTCTTCAGAACATCCTATAGCCTTTTCCAATTCAATTTCCTTTTGCCTTCTTGCTTTTTCATTTATCACTGTTTCTCTCAACAGACTGATATCTTCATCCTCAGTTTCTGATTGCACATCATCTTCAGAAAATAGTTCAAAATCAGGGTCAAATAGAGATATATCAAGCTCCTCCAGACCACGCTGTTCCAGGACATCATCCTCCACTTGAAGCCAATTGTCGTCGTCTTCATGTTCTACATATATGCTAATAGAGGGCTCATTCATCAACAACCCAACTATGTAACGCACATGTTCATCATTTTCTATGGGAGCAAAGGCTTCCTCAAAACCCACATTTGGTTTCCTGAGGTGCAGTTTCTTAACCCTATGCTCCCCATAACCGATGTCGACCACTTTAGCCTTTAGATCATCAACACTAATCTTGTCTGGGTCTAAATAGCATGAAGTCATCTCCCCTTCAATATAAACCAAGTTAGGAGTCCTAACAAACAAACCCCCATGATGAAAATCAAAGTTTGATACTGACTCTGCAATTGCATTCAAAAACCCATATCAATATGCAGTTCAAGACATACATAATTCAAGCAAAAGTAAAATCAAGTTAGGAGTTCTAACAAACAGTTCTAACAAACCCCCATGATGCAGTTCAAGACATACATATCAATAACCCTAAATCTGATTTTTACCCTCCTCACTTGTAAACCCTAGAAAATCCAAATTGCTTACCTATTGTTGACATCCTTCAATCCATGTCCATGCGATTCAATTGCTACACTGTTTCTTGTCGAAATCCAGAGCAAAATCACCTCTCAATGCCGTGCTTGATGCTGTTGGAGTTTGGGTAGAAAAGAGGAAGAAAACGAAGGATTCTAGGGCTGCAGTTCAAAATGGAGGGAAGGAATAGAAAATGGAAAAAAAAGGGCCAACACAATTCTTTTTCCTTTTTAAAATTTGTATCAACTGGATTATATGCATTAAAATAAAAGATAAATTTATTTGTACTAGTAACAACCGGTAGCATACCATTTTCTCACCAGTTTTCTGAACACAGTGGCAATTTGCTATCAAAAAAGTCAGTGGCATTTTAGGTTAAACTGCAAAACACAATGGCATTTTTAGTCATGAACTATGCATTTGTATCAGAAGAAAACTCCATACAATATAAAGACGGAAAGATAAGTGGGAGAAATCTTCTCAATCATTCATTCAATCTTTATAATCCTAATCCAAAAAAAAAAAAAAAAAAATCTTAGAAGTCAAAACCTCCCAACATCAATAACCCCATCTTCACACAAATTTCTCCGTTTATTCTGTAATAATTAGCCTTACATTAGTACATTACTTAATGCAAATAAAAACAGCAATAATAATCCATTCAAGGAAACCCATATCAAGCAGCATATCCTCACATTCACAATAGTGATTTATTTAATACACCTAAAACATACAATAAAAACAGCAATAATAATCCAATATTCCAAAGGCATATAAAAATCATCCAGAAAAAAAATATACCATTAATCAAAGTAATCATCTCAATCGTGCAATGACATTTTGAATTAAGTCAAATAAATTGCCAACACATTACTGCACCATCTTAGAAGTTATAATCCATGTGATAATATGCATCCTCATTAGAGAAAATCCTTCTAGTTTTGCAAAGACCAAACACTGAGGAACAATAGCAATAGCAATATCAATAACAAACTACTTGTCAGAGGAAAGCTTGATATATAAATATAAACTCAAAATAAAAACAAAATGCATGAGCCAAAATCACAAATGACTTATCGCAAAACAAAATCTAAACAAAAATTAAAAAACTACATCCAAATTAAAAAATGAAATTACCCCCTCCCTCCTTCTCAATCAAATCTCATTCTCTCAAAATTCCGAGTTAAGTACTTTGAAAGTGCCTAATGTCTTTAATTGTTATCCAATAAGGACCTAAAGTTAGCATCAAAGTACACAAAGAAGCTATGGTAGAAAAAAGAGGCATAATAGGACCTAAAGAAGGATTAATGTTTCTATAAGGACATGTAAACATACTATATTTTTAACTGAAGTGTATGAAATAACTGAGAAAAAATTAATCCACCAAAAAAAAATGCAGATATCTTACTACCTTCCCTCATGACTTTTTCACAATATCTAATTAGTACAATAAAGGTACTTAGAATTTATTCTTCACCACTAATTTTAAGTAATGGATTAAATAATTAACAAACTTAAATTTCTTCATCAATGGTGAAATTTAGGCTCCCTAAATTACTTTGATTAAATAACCACTTCAAATACTTTGTTCAATTATGCTCTTATTGGTGCAGATATATCCTATTTCATTGTTATTCTCTATTTAAGAATTAAATTTTGACAATATTGCCATACCCCATATTTTTATCTCACTAAAAATACAAACTTTTTGCCTGGGGATGGGGGGCAAGGGCGGGATCATGATGAATTTTGTTCATAACACATTTATTTTTATGTTATGTGTGAAATGAATTTTTTAAAAATATAGCGATATCAGATGCAATATCTCTTGAAAATTTGTTGGCAATAATAAGAATCATAGTATCAAATTTATTCTCTTTCATCAAATACTGAGCTATATGTACCTTTAGAGTTCATTACTTTTGATTGTTCACAATAATATTTTAAAAGAGATAACAATTTATGCTAAGGTGAAGGCATCATTTTCCAAAATAGATTATATTCATTTATTTGTCTTTTTTTCTCTTCCCGGTTGATCGAAATCGAAATACTCATCGACATCACATGTGTTTTAACATGTATATTGGTTCCTTTCATAACCTATACTGCCAGCCCAGGATAGGGCTACTGTCTTGACTCCATTGACAGTGGCAACTGCATAAGTTGGGCAGATAGTAGTAAACAGAGGAGGAACTGCAACAACAATTGAGTAAAGACAAATACTGTAGCCATCAAGAAAGAAGCTTAAGATTAGGACGAGCTGCAGCATCATTGAGCAACTGAGCAAAGATAGATTGTAGTCATTGAGCAACTGAGCAAAGAAGCTTAAGATTAGGATGTATGTATGCTACAGTGTTAGCCTTTTGTGGATGCTCTTCTTGCTTTTGCAAGTGCCATGGGTTTTTAAGTAGGCAAACTAATGGGCTGTATGCTACAATGTTATGCAAAGAAATTGTAAAAACTATAAATGTTAAGCTTGATATTTTGGATGAATTAAATGAAAAAGCACTGTTATTCCTTGTTGCAACAAACTCGTGTTTGATTGCATTTTTAATTTCATACATACATACACAAGGCAGGTCATTTTTCCCCTTCCCCTTCTTCAGAAAAATAGCAATGTCCTAGTTCAACTTGATGTCATACCTAAACAACCAACAACACAGGCAATTCAAAGACTAGTACACTCCAATATCACACCTAAACAAACAACAACCCAATCTACCTAATTAACCTCAGTACACAGGAGCTAAATTGCTCTCACACATACCTAATGTATATTGCAACAAGCAAAATGAACACAATTACAAAGGCAAATACAATTTCTACCTTCTCTGCCATGCATACAACTTCAGCTTCATCCTTTGATTTTTCTCCTTCAATTTCGTCACCTCATGCTTCTGATCCTCCAAATCATTCTCCAAGTTCTTTATTTCTGCTGCCATTGTGTCATTACTCACCATTAAACTCACTACCATAGACCTCCCTCTCTCATCCAAGGATTCATCTACCTATTCAAAATAATCACAACCGCCGCCACCACCATAATTTCTACAATGCACAATGTGCATAGGTTTTTCAGGGTTATACTAGCAGCAATTTTGCATCTTCTACCGCAATTACATATCTTCTCTGGTTCTGGACAGCAGGGGCCAGATTTTCTTGAAGTCGACATATTTGCATCAAATTTTAGAGGGCTTCAAATCGAATCCTTACCACAAGCCTTTTTTCACAAACAATTCTGCAAGATAATTGCAGAAAACAAACAAATTTCACAGTTAGGGTTCAAGAACAGAGAGGGATGAGGAAGAAGAGGATGCGAATGGGGTGATTAAAAAAAAAGGCAACGAAATTCTTTCTCCATTTAAAAACGATAATTTCCTGTTAAAAAAAATCCAAATTAAATTTTTACTGGCAATCACCGATCATTAAGTCATCTCATGGTATTTTCACACTAGTTTTCTGAACACAATGACAATTTACTACCAAAAAAAAAATCAGTGGTATTTTTTGGTTAAACTGCAAAGCACAATGGCATTTTTAGCCATGAACTCTACATACGCATGACTATTTGCCTAACATTCCATTTTTACAGCAAAATAATCAACCAATGGTGCAATCAACAAATCAGTCAATTGCAAGTTCTCAGGAATAGTAGGCCATCCAT
Source organism: Carnegiea gigantea (assembly GCA_029747015.1). Lineage (NCBI taxonomy): Eukaryota > Viridiplantae > Streptophyta > Magnoliopsida > Caryophyllales > Cactaceae > Carnegiea > Carnegiea gigantea. The sequence continues at coordinate 929,637 of JAKOGI010000089.1, read as the reverse complement.
TAATCAATAAAACTAGTGCTATGCCCGTGTATCGATGCATGAATTTAAATTAGCTTTGTAAATGATAATATATTTGTTAAACTTGCGAATAATGAAGATATTGAAGTTTTATTTAGATCATGTTCGGCAAAATTAGCTATTTAGATAGCAAATAGTAGTTCAGATAGTGGATAATATTTCTAATTTAGCTATTAGTGATAGCTGTTTAAATGAACGGTTGAAATAAATGTGTTTGGTGAATTTAGTTGTTGGGTTAGCTCATTAATGTAAATTGACATAAAAAAAATATAGATAATTTCCAAAAATAAAATTTTCAAATGATATTTTTGGGCCAAAAAAATATGAAATGCTACTTTTGACTGAAAAGCTGATACTGTTAGCTTTTCAAAAATGTTGTTTAAAGTGTTAAATGCTACTTCAAATATTATTCAATACATTGGGTTAACAAACACTAAAAATTAACTGATTAATGTACTAACTTAGTCAAAACATTAAACGTCACTCAAAACGCTGTTACTGCACATTATCTTAGTTAAGTTCATAGGCAAACATCTTTTCATTGAAGTATTTGTCTCTAAAAATTTAAACATCTTAATCAAAATCATATCTAACACTTGCCATGATTTATAAGTGGAGATGGTGGAGTAATCTATCAACCACATAAGGTTTAAACTATATAGGATTCTTTTACTTCCAGTTATTCTTTTAATTGCAAAAGTATAAGAATATTAAACTAACATCGTTAAATGTGTAACAAAATTCACTTAATTTATGTTTCATGTCTAAAAGGATAGGAATGATACACTACATCTTCTGTTGGATACATGAATGTATTACAACTGTGTCTTATTCCATTATTGTCAATGATGAGGTATGTGGTTTATTTGACCCTCAAGAGGGATCCAACAAGGTGATCCGTTGTCCCCTTATCTGTTTATTTTGTCCATGGATGTTCTTGCTTAAAGGTTGCCAATGTCAATGCCCCTCATCAAGAGTCCCTAGGTAAATACCTTGGTTGCGTTGTTTTTCAGTGGAGGACTTCACCAAATTTGTTTTTAGACCTAGTTTGTAAAGCAGATAGTAAGTTGCAGAGTTGGAAAACTAACTCAATCTCTAAAGTAGGTCGATTAGTTCTTATTCAGTTTAATCTTGAGTCCTTCCCTAGCCATATGATGCAATGTTTTAAGTTATCTAAATCTACAACTAATGATCTCGATAGAATTAATTGAGATTTCGTTTGTAAAAAATCAAACTGAAAAAAAGGACTACATGTGGTATCTTGGGATAGAATTTGTTGCCCTAAAAAGATGGGTGGACTTGGACTTCATAAGACAGAGGCAATTAATAAAGTCTTCTAGTGTAGGCTTTCTTAGAAATACCTCACCTATCCAAATAATTTTTGGGTTACAGTTATGCATGCCAAATATCCTATGACTTCAAATTTCTTCTCTCATACTTATAAATCCAATGATTCTTGGGTTGAGAACTCTTTCGTAAGGGCATTCGTTCGAAAGTTGGGAATGTGCGGTCTATCAAGTTTTGGTATGATAACTGGTGTGGGCAGAAAAGCTCTCTAGAGATGCTTCATTTGGATAAGCAAGATGTCTCAAACATTGGCGCAACATTAAGTGACTTCATCAGTCATTCGAAGGCGTGAGATTTTACTTTACTTAGCTCATTTTTTGCCTAATGATTTATGCAATTTAATTAATTGCATTCCTATTCCCTACATTGAAGACTCTTTTTGTTGGTGTCTGTTAGGAAGTGGCTCTTTTACTGTTAAATCTGCAACATGAAAAGCACATGATATTCCCTTGGATATTCAAAAGCATTGCAAATTTATTTGGATCTGAAAACCGGATATTATGCCTAAGGTTAAAATTTTTCTTTCTTTATATGCCTTAATGCTTTAGGTACTTTTGCTAACTTGCAAAATAGAGGGTCAAATTTAGATCTAGTTTGCCCAATTTATCATTCTGAATTGGAATCTACAAGTCATCTCTTTACATAATGTTTTATAACTAAGGCTACTTAGGATTTGGTATATCAACAGAACGGGCCAGAGTCAAATATTTCTCAAGTTGGAATTATGTTAATTCTTGAACAATTAAATTTTACTAGAACCCAGACTAGTCCTAATCGAATTGACCACATTACTTCTGTTATGCGGAGCATCTGGAAGAGTCATAATGCGGTGGTATTCAAAAATGAAATTTACAATTCTATAAGCACAATTATTCATGCCAAAAAACAAATTGGGCAGAATGGAAGGCTAGGAAAAGATTCAATTTGGGTGCAACATCTTTATTCCATCAACATTCTTAGGTGTGCCCCAAGCCCTCATCATTCATCAGTTGGGCCAAACCACTAGTGGGATTCATCAAAATCAACTTCGATGAATCCAAATCTACTTCTTCAGTGACTGGAGGCTTCCTCATCAAAAGTTGGGAAGGGAGATTCCTTCAAGCTGGAACTACTAATTTTGGAGCAGCCTCATTTCTAGTAGCAGAAGCAACAGCGACGCAAAATGGAGTATAAGCAGCAGTTTAAGCAGGATATTGTTCAATTGTTTTAGAAGGTGATAGTCAGGTACTTTTTCAGTGACCGGAGGCTTCCTCATCAAAAGTTGGGATCGTAGATTCCTTCAAGCTGGAACCACTAATCTTGGAGTAGCCTCATTTCTAGTAATAGAAGCAATAGCGATGCAAAATGAAGTACAAGCAGTAGTTCAAGCAGGATATCGTTCAATTGTTTTAGAAGGTGATAATCAGGTACTTCTTCAGTGACTGGACGCTTCCTCATCAAAAGTTGGGATGGTATATTCCTTCAAGCTAGAACTACTAATCTTAGAGCAGCCTCATTTCTAGTAGCAGAAGCAACAACAAGGTGAAATGGAGTACAAGCAACAGTTCAAGCATGATATCATTCAATTGTTTTAGAATGTGATAATCAGGTACTTATCAAAGCACTAAGGAGAGAAGTCCGAATTCCTTGAGAGATCCAGACGATAATTGAAGATACAAAGATCTACCTTCACTCTTACAATCAAGTATACGTCCAGCATATTTTTAGAGAATGCAATCAAGCAGACTGGCTGGCCAAATTTGGTATTTCTATATCTTGTTCTATTTTGTGGATTTATATTGCTTGTATTTCATTTCTTTATATTCTCATTGGGGGCAACTCAGGTAGATACCTTAAGAAAAAGGTTATCTAATCGTTATATTACCCATTTCACAAAAAAAAGAAAAAAATGCATCTTTTTTTTAGGTTTTCCTTAGCAACATTATTTAAGCATGCAAGTAAAAAAAATTATTCAGTAGAAATATGCATTATTAGCATAGTGAAACTATATGTTCAGTTGTTCATGTTTGATGTTTATGTAAATTAGATGTAGGCATAAATCTGATTTTTCTGTGTTCAAAACAATTATTATTGTACTCAAACTCTTTTTGGTTTCTGTACCTTTTTTGTGTGATATGTATAGTTACAAAAGTAGGTAAGTAGAGGGTGAGTTGATTCGAAGGCTAAAGTTGGATCAATAGGCCCAAAGTATGCGTTTCAATTTCAATGAAATTCACCAGCCAAATTTGAGAAGAAAAAGGGTGTGATGTACATATTTATGGCAGTTTTTCTTTTTTACTTCCTTTTCCATAAGGAGAATTCTCTCTCCGTCTCACTGTTTTATAGCATAGGAAGATTCTCCCTTTATTGACTAAATAAATCAGATGAAAAACTTAATTTTTGAATTTTCATAAGCATTCTTTTTTTCACAAATGTTCTTTTTAAGTCAAAGGTTTAAATGAATTAACTTTATATTATCCTTTAGTATTCTGTTAAAAATTTGCACAAATATAATTAATCTTGATTCATAAAGTATTTTAAAGGTGGATGACTAACACCCTACTCACCAAAAAAAGAGTACTATCTCTTCCTATTCTATTTATGCCTGTATAAATTCATAAGAATATTGAGCAATGTTTTAGGGGTTTCATATCAGCGCAAAGAACTTTACATCTATGCATATTTAACAATTGCTAAAAAAACAGACATTGACTTTATGAATCCATACTTCTTCTTTTAAGCAAAATGAAAAATATATATTAAGTAAAAAAAAAATGAGATAAATTGTCTTGATACCAAAGTGCATATTTATATATGTGGAATTGAATTAGGGGAAAACGAAAAGAAGCTTTTTCGTTTTAAGATTAGAAATCTATACTATTATAATAGCAATCTTTACAAAACCCTAGAATGGTGCAACGAGAGTGATTTGCATGATTTGGTGTGATCTTAACCATAAAAATTATTTATGCATTAAATCTACGCCGTCGACTTTAAAGTTAAGATATCTCTTTCTTTTGTTTAAAAAATTCCCTATGATTTTGGATGTACATGATAAAAGTTAGATGAAAATTCAATTTTCTAGGAAAAAAATTAGGCAATTATATTTATTCATTAAATCTAAACTATAGATTTTAGTTTTAAAAAGCCACTTTACCTAACTAAAATTTAGGGAACTTGGTGTAATCTTAGTGATAATCTATTAAGTCCAAGCCTTTGATTTTGTATCTAATCTGTCTATCTATCTACACTATATTAGTAACAATATTTGGAAAACCTGAAAATACTAACATAAGAGTGATTTACGGGACTTGGTGTAATCTTAGTCTCAAATATTATCAACTCATTAAATCTAAGCCATTGATTTTAAAGTTTAAAAAAATAGTTGGTAGCTACAATCTATCTCCAAGCAAAATATTGTTTTATTTATATTTATTTTTAAAAATAAAACTTAGGGGAGTTAACTACCTACTTCCCATATTTTTAATTATACATGATATGTGAAGTCGGAGATTTAGACACTTTCGACTATTGATTCTGTGTAAACTTCTCTTTCTCTCATCAAAGCGCGTGCGGGCGCGCGCACACACACACACACACACACTCTCTCTCTCTCTCTCTCTCTCTCTCAAAAATTGATTTCTTTAATTTATTTTGGAAATTGTTTCCCTGATATTCTTTCTTCCCTTTTGATAGTTACCATTTAGTTACTCATTAGATGAATTTTTCAAAATCTTTTGGCTAATTTATTTTGGGATTTGTGTGATACATAGGTACAAGAAAAACAGGAAAACACAAGCAATACTCATGAAGCAATGGAGTGTGCAAAGACTAGAAGAACATATAAAAATCTTATTTTTCTTTTGCTTTCAGTTCCTGGGATTGAATCTACCAGCATTGTGTGATGGTGTGATTGTTTTTTTTCTTCAGTTCGTTTATTAATTTCAGTTTTGTGCCTGCTGAAATTTTGTTATTTTTAACAATTCTTTTCTGGCTGTATGTTGTCAAGGTTTTGGATTTTTTAACTTCTTTTTACTTTTTAAGGTGCAAGAATGACAAATGGAGTCTGGATAATGGAATTTTGGAGGACGGTGGTTGATTTGTGAGTCAGAGATTTTGAGAGGATGGATGATAGTACCGTGTATTGATTTAGAAGGGGGCAATCGGCTTTCGAAAATTTAATTTTAGTTAGAGGATATTTCGACCCTAAGGGGGTATTGATGGATTCATTTCGAGTTTTGTGCTCCTTTTTGTCTTTGCTTTTTGGAGGAACTAATTGTAGAGCACGTTTAACATGATGAACATTGAATTAGAGATTTTGGGAGTTAGAACTTATGGAAGGATTTGAAGCATTGCATTACTGTCTAATAGGAACCTCAACTACAAATAAGTGTCCTTCAAGGACTTCGATGAGTATTTCGATCAACCGGGAAGAGAAAAAAAGACAAATAAATGAATATAATCTATTTTGGAAAATGATGCCTTCACCTTAGCATAAATTGTTATCTCTTTTAAAATATTATTGTGAACAATCAAAAGTAATGAACTCTAAAGGTACATATAGCTCAGTATTTGATGAAAGAGAATAAATTTGATACTATGATTCTTATTATTGCCAACAAATTTTCAAGAGATATTGCATCTGATATCGCTATATTTTTAAAAAATTCATTTCACACATAGCATAAAAATAAATGTGTTATGAACAAAATTCATCATGATCCCGCCCTTGCCCCCCATCCCCAGGCAAAAAGTTTGTATTTTTAGTGAGATAAAAATATGGGGTATGGCAATATTGTCAAAATTTAATTCTTAAATAGAGAATAACAATGAAATAGGATATATCTGCACCAATAAGAGCATAATTGAACAAAGTATTTGAAGTGGTTATTTAATCAAAGTAATTTAGGGAGCCTAAATTTCACCATTGATGAAGAAATTTAAGTTTGTTAATTATTTAATCCATTACTTAAAATTAGTGGTGAAGAATAAATTCTAAGTACCTTTATTGTACTAATTAGATATTGTGAAAAAGTCATGAGGGAAGGTAGTAAGATATCTGCATTTTTTTTTGGTGGATTAATTTTTTCTCAGTTATTTCATACACTTCAGTTAAAAATATAGTATGTTTACATGTCCTTATAGAAACATTAATCCTTCTTTAGGTCCTATTATGCCTCTTTTTTCTACCATAGCTTCTTTGTGTACTTTGATGCTAACTTTAGGTCCTTATTGGATAACAATTAAAGACATTAGGCACTTTCAAAGTACTTAACTCGGAATTTTGAGAGAATGAGATTTGATTGAGAAGGAGGGAGGGGGTAATTTCATTTTTTAATTTGGATGTAGTTTTTTAATTTTTGTTTAGATTTTGTTTTGCGATAAGTCATTTGTGATTTTGGTTCATGCATTTTGTTTTTATTTTGAGTTTATATTTATATATCAAGCTTTCCTCTGACAAGTAGTTTGTTATTGATATTGCTATTGCTATTGTTCCTCAGTGTTTGGTCTTTGCAAAACTAGAAGGATTTTCTCTAATGAGGATGCATATTATCACATGGATTATAACTTCTAAGATGGTGCAGTAATGTGTTGGCAATTTATTTGACTTAATTCAAAATGTCATTGCACGATTGAGATGATTACTTTGATTAATGGTATATTTTTTTTCTGGATGATTTTTATATGCCTTTGGAACTCGGTTTGGGGAATGTAATGTAATTGTCTAACATGATAAATGAGCAACCATGAAATTTACTAATATTTTTGGGTCACACAATTGTTTTGCTTCCC
>JAKOGI010000089.1:832500-920000 GCA_029747015.1 Carnegiea gigantea | reverse complement strand
GAAGAGAGGACCGTTAGTTGATCTGCAAGTGCCATCACATAAGCCCTCTCTCTCATCCTACATTATCTTCAGAAACACCCAAGAAATTCCTAGAATAGATTTGGCACCGTCTATGGGGAGAGAATGGCGAACGATGGTAGTCAGTGAAGTTACACGAGCATGGCCTAGGAGAGATAAAGCACCCGCAACAGAAGCCCCGGCACCCCCCGAGGCCTAGGACACCTCGGAGAACTTTGGGTAGATCCTTGTTCGGTCGGCCAGCGCTCAGCTGAGTGGGAGGCTTACGTCACGGTGGACGCATTAAAGAACTTCGTGTCCACCATGACCAACACCCTTATGCAGCAAGTATTGGAATAAGTGAAGAAAGCGCTGGAGGCTGCAAGCATCGCGAGGCCTCTTCCCCGTTTCGATTATGTGTCCACCACGGGCTGCGAGCCCTCTTATAGGCATACAGCCGTGGCATCACATCGCCACAGTGATGGAACGAGAGAGGCCCCTTACGCTAACCAAAATGGCCGATCACGAGGAGAGAACTACGACCAGTCCATTGGGGCAGATGTCCTATACAGCCGCCACCCAAGCGAGGGACAACCTTCAAAGCCGACTATGACCTCAACGCCACATGCAATGCACTCCTGACGGACTGCTTGGTTCGCAGAGCAGGAATAGACTTCAAGACCTCGAGGGGAGACCTCGGGATGACAGCGCACCCCAGAGCGCTGTCCAGGCCGCGAACGCACTCGAAGTCCTCCCTCTAGAGGTGTGCGTGGTCAGCGATCCCGCTGGGACGACCAATCTCCACCAAGACCTCCGAGGGCCGGTCTCGTCCGAAGGATTACCTCAGTGGTAGAGGTTGGGAGACGCCCAGAAAGTCATATTAACATCTCCGGAACGGTCGCTCGGTCAGGGCTTATTCTCTTTTCTACCCCGTTGACGCTGCATACTGCCGATACTTCTCTGCTACCCTGAAAAGAGTAGACAATCCTGGTTCGATAGCCTAGTGTCAGGAAGCATCTCTTGCTTCCAGGACTTGGCTGACAGATTTGTTAGCCAATTCATCGCTAGCTGAAGGAGAAGCGAACCAGCATCCATCTCTCCAAGATCAAACAGGGGCTGTAAGAGTCCCTGGCGGACTTCATCAAGCGCTTCCAACAGAAGGCGGTCTTGATCGCCGACCTGGAGGACGGGTTGGCGTACACCTTATTCCTGAACGGCTTAAAGAGCAGACAGTTCAAGTTCTCTTTGGCTGAGCAGAAGGAGACCACTCTAGCGGAGCCGCTATGGAAAGTTGCCGACTTCATCCATGCCACCGAGATCTGCGCTGAAGGTGCGGACGCTCCTAAGAAAGCTAAGGTTCCTGTCGACAGGAACCCTGGTCGAGGAGACAGGAGACCGCGGCTTGAGGGTGTCAACCCTCGATTCACCACGGACCCTCAAAGCATCCTCATGGAGGTGAGGAAGCACCCTATGTTGAAAAGACCACCCTCGATGACGTCAGCACCAAAACCCCACAATGCGCGGAAGTACTGTGAGTTCTATGAGCAGAATGGGCACACGATCGCTGAGTGTCGAAAGCTGAGGAAGGCCCTTCATGGCGGATAAGGGTCAGATCGATCGATTTTTGAAGAGGGGCCCGTGCTTCCTTCGAAAGGAGCGTGAGCTCGCGGGGGCCAGAGCACCGAGAAGAAGAACGCTCCACGGATATAATGACCATTATCGCCAATGGATATTAGAGGGCATCACTTGCTTTGCCTGGAAGGCTCAGCTTCGAGGGGCCCAGCAAGTTCTCACAGCTGAGCAAGGAAGCCGAGTTATAGTGCCTACGATGGTGTTCGGTGGAGGGGAAGGCCCACGCTTCACCTCCCCGCACAACGATCCGTTGGTGGTAGAATTGAAGGTGGACAGCGCCCTTATACGGAGAATTCCTATCGACATGGGGAGCTCCGTGGACATCATCACTTAGGATTGCTTACAGAAGTTGAAATATCGTTCCTTTGGTACACCCCATCTTGGGTTTCGGGGGGTAGTAAACGCCACGGGGATGATTCGTCTCCCCTTGCGCTTTGGAGAGAAGGCTAAAGTGAGAACTCTGGAGGTTGACTTCTTGGTCGTGGATGTGCCCATAGCCTATAACATTATCCTCGAGCGGCCTACTCTGCACAAAGTAAAGGTCGCCATCGCCCCATACTTGCTCCAACTTCAGTTTGAGGCTGATGATAGAAGCATCGGCACGGTGCGAGGAGACCAGCAGACGGCTCGAGAATGCTATCTCGTTAGCATCCGGCCGCTGGCAGAGCAGATGGCCGAACGAAGGGGTATGCTAATGGGGTAAAGTTTGACAATAAGGTCATGGAGACGTGCAATGCGGAGTATGTAAAGTGCCTTTCAGAGAAGGGCATTAGAGCTCTTGAGGTTACGGATCCGCTTCTCTAGGGAAGAGACAGACGGCTTTGACCTCACTACCTTCAGCCCTCGGGCAAAGGCCTGTAAAGCACTCCAACGCGATCAGTTAAGGGAGAATAACCAGGAGTAAAAGAAACAATACAAACTCGACTTTACCTCAGCAATGGCCACTTGCTCTTCGCCGATCGCGGACGGCTCCACTGAGTTTGATGGGGCCACCGACCATGACTTAGCCAATTTCTCCATCAAAGTGCACTTGGGTAGAGGTATTGGCCACCAAGAAGTCCGTTGCCGGGGCTTGGGTATTCACCGAGGGCTACCTCATGGCTCGTGGCGTGGCCTACTGGCTGCTTCGGGACCTCATGACAGCAGAAGACCCCGTGCCTTGTCATAAGCCAAGCAGTCTCGAGACCGCCGATGCTGAGTCGACACCTTAGTTCGTTTCCCTCTTGAAGGAGGAGGCGCGGTCCTCAAGAGGGTGGGAGCGCATGCTGCGGCCACCTTCAGCCCACCCTCAGCTCGCGGATGCTTATGAGAACCCTCGTGAGGAAGATTCAGTGACACCATGAGAGGCTTCTTGCCACGTGGTGCCAACGACGGCTCATGTAAGAAGAAGAAATCAGTTAACATTTTTCACTCAGAAAAGACTACAAGGAAAGATGGCTGAAGGGTCGGTGTCCAGGCCTTCTTTGCTTGACTCTCCACGCGCCTGCGCCGCTCTTCCTCACGGAGCTGCTCGTTCTCAGTAGCGATGTACTCTGCGATGGCTTGCCCGATCTCAAGGGGCAACAGCATCTCATACGCTTGTTCTGCACAAGACAAAAGAGAGTCAGGTCAGACCCAAAGGGACAAAGCAACATACAGGAGGGATGTAAAGTACCCTTAGAATAATTTTTAAGAATAAGGAGGCCTGTGGCAACCAGAAAGAAGTCATTTGCAAAATATGACAACTTGGGAAGCCAATTCAAGGGTTCCTATCACTGGATCTGCTCCGTTTTCGCTCGGGCTCTTTCTCAGCCTCCACTATCCTAGCCATGAAAGAGGGAATCGGCCTAGGACGGTCGTCCTCCCGAACAAAGTAGTGGAAATAGCGAGCCGTCTTCATCTCAATCTCGATCGGTTCCCCAAAAGGACTTCGGACCGGCTTCCCATTGTTTCAATCGGGAAGATCTCCCTAACCCACCTCTCAACGTACGAAAAGAAAGTCATATTTTCAATTTTAACTTTAGACTTCTTCTCGATGGCCGTCATGAAACCCTTCTTGTTGTTAAAACAGTACCACCCAAGGTCCCCGATCTCGATGGGAGCCCTTTGAATCGTATGCACCAATCCAAACGCGTGGCCTATGCAAGTTAACCCACGCAACTCGCACACCACAATAAAAGAACATATGCTATGCCAATACATGGGCACAATCTGTGCAGGCACTAATTTGTACTTATTTAAGATTTCCACGATAACCTGATGGAGCGGAAACCGAATGTCGTAGGAAAAGGCCGCCCGATAGATCGCTATACATTTGGAGGGTGGCTTATTTACCGTGACGTCCGCCTCAGGGATTATGAACTTGTACCGCGCGGGTAATAGATACTTCTTCTCTAGTGCTGACCTCTTCAGGAAGGCCGCGATCTTTGGATTGAGGAGGTGGGTGCTCGGCCCGTCCTTGATATCCGAACGAGTGGGAGCTCCAGGGAAGATCATCCCCTCAGCCACAACTTCACGGGTCGGCTCCTCCCGAGCACTATCCCTCTTCTTGAGAACGGCACTCCCTGAGCCACTCGTCTCCCCCTTTGAGGAAGAGCTACTACTGGTGGACTCGATCTCTGTGCTCGACCTACAAGAGCCCGAGGCAGAGCGAAAATTACCTTTGGAACACCCCTCAGCCAGCAGCTCATCCAGACTCCTCAGTCGGGCAGTGGTTTTTATGTTGGCCATCCTGCGTTCCTGGACGTCAGTCATATGGGAAATAGCTACGTAAATTTCCCATGGATAGACAACATCCTCCTCAATGCTGAGGATACTAGGAGCAGAGGAACATTCACAACTAGACTACGAGGGGGTTGGGCGCAAAGATCGACACCGCATAAGAGATTTTCTCATGTACCCTAAATCGATTCTTTGGGGGAATGTGCGCGACCACTCGACCATCAACTAGGGCCGGGAGGTTTGGAAACTGAGGGTGGCTACTCTCTGTCTAGGGGCCGGCCAACCCCTTAGGGATGTACCTACTCGATGAATAGGATGAAGATATAGTCATACAAATATAATACAGTAACAACCCTCAAAGGAGGCACGAAAAGCATTCCTGCGAAAGACGAGGTGGTTGAAGAAAGTGTTGAAGATGGGGTCAAAGGTAGACATGAACCCTTTGAAGATTCAAAGGGAAGGGTTTAAGATATACTCAAACCCCTTGAAGATTCAAAGGGGAGGGTTGAAGCTGCTATAGTGGATTTGAAGGAGAATTGGGAGGGGGGGGGGCAGATATTCTCTCTCTAGAATTTACTTCTCTCTCCAGGCAAGGATTTGAGGGCAAGTAGAAATGAGCCCTCCCAAAGAACCCAACTTCGCTTATATAGGCGAAGTAGGGGAAGAAAAAGAGGAAGCGCCCCTCCCTAGGCGCTCGAGGAGATAGAACACTACTCACCCTCCGACACATGGCACCTAAGCACCAAGTAACCACCTGAAAACTAAGGATTTGATCGCTCGCCCTAGGAATTATCCCTCACAACTACGGCTTAGAGAAGGCTAAGGGACCTTAAGCCTGGCCTCAGGGCCGGTCGCTATACCTTCAGTCCCAATAGGGGCTAAGGATCCTTACGTTCGGCCTCATAGTCGGTCGTTATACCATTAGCCCCGGTGGGGGCTAAGGGCTCCCAAGTTCGGCCTTAGAGCCAGTCACTCTACCTTTAGTCCCAATGGGTGCTAAGGGTCCTCAAGTTTGGACTTAGGGCCGCTCGCTCTTCCTTTAGTCCGAATGGGGACTAAGGGTCCTCAACAACTGCCTCAGGCCGGTCGCTACATCCTCAGCCCCAATAGGGGCCAAGGGTCCTTAAGTTCAGCCTCATGGTCGATCGCTATACCTCCAGCCCTAATAAGGGCTGGGGACGCTTATGTTTAGCCTTAAGCCCGATCGCTACACTATCAGCCTCGGTGGAGGCTAAGGACCCCCAAGCTCGACATTAGGGCTGGTTACTCTACCTTTAGTCCCAATGGGGAGTAAGGGTCCTCAAGCTCGGCCTTAGGGCCGATCACTCTACCTCTAGTCCCAATGGGGGCTACGGGTCCTTAAGCTCGGCTTCACAGGCGATCATTATACCTTCAGCCCCAATGGGGGCAAAGGGCCCTCAAGCTCGACCTTATGACAGGTTGCTATACCTTTAGCCTCAATGGAGGCTGAGGGTCCTCAAGCATGTCACTATGCCTTTAGCCCAAGAAAGGTTTAACAATCTTCAAGCACGACTTTGGGCCGGCTGCTATGTCCTCAGCCCCCAGAAGGGGCCGAAGGTCTTTTAGCGCAGCCATGAGCTGGGCGCTACGCCGTTAGTCCCCCAAGGGGCATGACCTAGAGGCTGATGGCTATGCCCATGTGGGAATATTACATGAGGAGGAATGCAAGAACGTTAAAGAAGGAACCAAGTCCATATGAAAGAGGACAAATTCTTATTACCATTATAAACAGTTACAAATCAACCTTACAAAGATAAGAAAAAAAACGCAATGAAGAAGCAAGCTACCAAAGAGATCTAAAGCTACTCCTCATCACTAAAAGGGGGCGGGGCATTGCTTGACTCTAAGTTTTCTTCTTGGCCGCCTGTCGGTCCAGGCTCCATTCCCAGGTTAGCTTGCCTCCGGCGCTGCGCCCTCAGAAGGGTGTACTCGCTCATCCTCATCCACGATTCAAAAATAGTCCACCGAAGACCTTCCAGGGCCGTCTCCAAGATACTGGCCATGTTCCTACTCACGACGCCCAACTCCACAGCATCGTTAACCACTATGGCATAAAAGACGGCTTGAGTCATCTCAAGAATACGGAAGTCTTAGGCGGACTCCTCTGCAATGTCGAGGTTGAAGTAACTCTGGAAGTGGCAGAGGAGGGCGAGAGAACCCCCTCAAGTGCCATTTAAAGGTTTCCCTAACATAGTTGGCCGCCTGTTCGATGGTAAGGAAATTGAGAAACACCATGGTGTGGGATAGAACTGAGAATCTCTCTACAAAACTAGTTCTCTCTCTCTACAAAGGTTAGGGAGATTGATCAAGTGATCTTCTATGAGAAGTTCCTCTTTACCTTTATGGAAGGAAGTAGGCAGAGTAAAGGACAACGCGCCCCCCCGAGGAGGTCGCAAAATCAAGGCACCACTCTGCTTGTGCCACGTGGCACCTGCATACTCAAGACTGACTCCAAACATCTCCAACCCCCGAAGGGATTCGTGGCCCCGTAGCACAAACCACAGGCTGGCCGTATTGACCACTCACCTTGCCTAGGTGAGGTTCCAGCAGCGGGACCCTAAGGCTGGCGATCTCAACCACGGACCTCGAAACCGAGCCCCAGAGGTGACTGTCCTGCGACCGTGAGACTCCTAAGGACCGGGCTCATACGACGCGACCCTAGGGCCAAGTTAAGCAGGCAAAAGTAAAAGAATAAAGGCGAAGCTTTAAGAAGGAAGACCATCATTTTATTATAAACGTTCAAGGAGTACATGTGAAAAAAAATAAAAGGATGAGGAAGGCAAGATGGAAGGAAGGAATGCACATTAAAAAAAACGCTGCAGGATTGAATTCTACTCCTCGCCGTCATCACTAGGGAGGGAGGATGCGCCGTCAGACCCTAACCTCTCCTCCTCGTCTTGGTCACTGTCCGCCTTTTGATGCGCGCCTCCAAGTGTCTACTCCTGTTGCGCCATACCCATGCCTGGAAGGTGCTCCATCGCAATTCTTTGAGGGCCAACTTTATCATACCAATTATCCACCCGCATAGGACGCCCAACTTCACGGCATCATTGAGGAGCATCATCACAAACACAACCTCGGGCATCTCAGGAAGCTTGAAGTCTCGGGTGGCTTCCTTAGCTACGGCAAGATCAAAATCTGGGCACAAGTCCTCATAATCGGATGGGAGCGGTAAAGGAGGAAAAGAGACCCCTCTATGGTACCACTCAAAGTTCTCCACGACGTAGCGGACCATCTCATCCGTCTTCAGTGAGCGAGGGAACCTCATCTTAAAAAGAAACCTCGATGCAAGGGAAATTCGCATACAGAGCACGAAACATGGCTCCAAAACAACACCATCTTATACTCCAAAAGTGGACGGGTTCCCATGCCACCGTCTAGCATTGAAAACTAGGATTGCCTCAAAAGTCCAAACAAACCCCTGGCCGACAACCAAGTGTCAGCTCAAGATTGGGTAATCGACCAAAAGCAGGCCGTTTCCCGAGCCCCCCGACCTTCGTTACACGGATAAACTCCACATTTCACCTGATACCCGTGTAGGCATACGTGCAGGTAAAATGTGGGGGGCCAAATGATCCAAAGAATATGATTTACTGGGTAGGCCCACGCGTCCTAATCATGGTCCAAGCCCAATCAGAGGCATAGTGGCCCCTGATGGGATCCTTGGGGCCTCGCTCAGGGGCCCAAAGGAGCAGCAGCCAGGTAGCTCGTTAGATGAACTTTCCTAGTAAAGTTACCATTTTGCCTCTCGAGACAAGTGCTATAAATACTTACCTACCTACCTCGGAAAGAGGATTCGCTCTCTGGCATAATTTTCCATACTTCTTACATTCTCTCTTTTTACTGCTTCTATCTTTCACTGGAGCCCTCCTTTGACTTGGCCGACGGAGAGGCATTTCCTGGATCACAACCGGAAGGTGCCTTTTTTGCAGGTTCGGCACTCGAGGAGGGGATTGTCAGCTGATCTGCACATGCCATTATGTAAGCCCCCTCTCTCATCCCACGTCATCTTCAGCAACACCCGAGAAATTTCTAAAACAATTTGTAATATAATTAGCAATTTGTGAGCTCATCATAGAACGCCAACAGATCACTTGTAATGTAGTTAGCAATTTGAAAGTCCATTATAAAATACCAATAGAATTGCAATATTTGTCAAGTGTAAATAAGAGCACTCATCAACGTTCTTCCTTTGCTTTCATGGTTGTTTTTGATCGAGCAAAAGAGATTCTTGCCATCTTAAAAGAAGTACATGGCTTCCTGTCCAAGCCTATGCCAGTGCCTCTTCTCTCTCCATTCGTCCAAACCAAGGGGCCTAATTCTACCAGGACCAAGGATCACTAGAAGCTCTATGTGAGAAAGCAAGGTATGAACACCTTCACTCAGTTTTTATAGACAATTTGCCTTCCAACATTAGTGTTGTGCAATTATGTGATGAATTTACTTCTTTTGGTAATGTAATTGACACTTATATTCCTAATAAAGTTAGCAGAAGAAGTGGGAGGAAATTTGGTCTTATGAGGTTTAAATCTAGAGAGGATGGAGATAAAGCTATCCAAGTAACCCATGGGAAAGTTTTATGGGGAAATTTAGTTAGTGCCAATTAGGCCAAGTTCCAAAAGAGGAATCATCAAGGGCGTAGCACTAGGATTAATCACTCAAAGTGGATTTAGGTTCCAAAGCATAGGACTATTGATGGCACGACTTTTCTGGGTCAAGAAGGTTCGTTTGAATGTGGGTGATGTTACTCTTTGGATGTCTTGGAAGATAGATGTGGTAATATCGCAGGAAATGAGACAACAAATACCCCCATTAATATTCAAAACGACTAACCTAATGAGGAGTGTGGTGAGCATAATACTTGATTTGATGATAGTAGAACAATTTCTCAAACTGTGGGAACTAGAAATAGCCATCCTACACTTATCGGCAAGCTACCCACTCAAAAAAAAAAAAAAGAATCTTATAGAGATAGCATTCTCAGCGGGTCCTCCATGGACAATGTTGACGAGCTTGAGCACTCTGCTACCCGCACTCCCATTGTGTCAACGAAGACAACTACTCATTTGAGTCCCACTTCTAACAAATTGTGTCATAGATAATGAAACTCCATCTATTAGAAGAATTACGAGAAGCCTGAGGAGGGAACCTGAAAGGAAAAAACTCTAACGTAATGAACTGGATGAATTTCTAAGGTAGGCGAACTAGTGCTCATTGAGATAGCAACAACTTTTTCAATCCTTGTTAGCTATTGTAATGCCATTTAGAGATTTATTCATCCATTCTAAAAGCTGTATATTCCCATTTCAACTGTTGTTCTTGTATTTGCCTTCTGACATTTTTTGGATTTAACCCTATTACTAATCGAAAAAAAGGCACTCAATTTTAGATATACTTAGATTTAGACTTAGATTTACACTAGAACTATTCCCCTTGCAATGCAAGGGTTGAGGTTATCAATATACCAATGCCCAAAATTAGAACTAATTCATCAATAATTTTATTTTCATTACTTAGGTATTAGCTAAATAATTTTTGTATCTATCGAATTTCTTATGTTTACACATGTGTTATTTCTAAATATGCAAGTAAATATTTATTAATAACATTTCTAAGTAATTGATCAAGAAGAAGATGAAAGGTCTTGTGAAGTACATAAAAAAAAATAAAAAAAGAATTGCATGCATGCTAAAACATACAAAATAAATTTAAGTAGTAATTAATAACCTAATCAATAAAGTTATGACACTTGACAAAAATATATAAAATCACCTAATTTTACATATAGTTATATAGAAAAAAAATAGATTGAGTAAACATATAATATCTTTATCAAATAACTATATGTATTAACTATTTCATGTTTTATTGAATTAAAGAGGCACCAATTTGTAAAATTCACTACCCCAATTACATAATGCACTAATTCTTCTATATATAATACTTATGTGGTAATACACATAATAAAGTTGATGACATGGCTGATAACATATAAGATACATGTCCTAATATTATACTATGACTTAGTTTTAATACTACCTGCATAGATAGATAAAACTGCCAATTAGTTTGAATAGCTTAATGCTTAAGTAAGACCTCAAATTTCAGTCTTGTTAATGAAAAAACAAGCATTGGGAGAGCTATTTCCCATACGGGCTGATAATAAGTCCTTTCAAATTAACAAAGGATCTAAGAAAGAGCAAAAATATTAAAAAAAAAAAAGAAAGGAAAAAAAGAAAAAGGAAAAGGAGGAAATCTGACAGTTTTATTATTCAAACGTAGCTACATTTACACATCCATTCTCTGCTACAGGAGGGCTAAACCGCATAGAAACAATGATAGAGATGTCAACCCCTTTCTGCTAAGGCCATGGATCGCCTTCTTGTTTTTCCTTCTCTTTTTCCCCATTTTGGATTTTTTGGGTTGGGGGGACCGAGGAGGTGTGGAAAGAGATTGTTACAATTTACAAACAAAGAAAGACAACAGAACAGGGAAAAAAAACTTGGAACACACTTTTCAGTAGGTTCATGTAGAAGTTTTGGCGCCTAATATCTTGGAAAGCTCCTTGACGATGGGTCTCTCTTTTATGTCTTGCTGATTTTCCAGGTGCCATTTCTTTGATGCGTTTTTGGCCTAAATTTTCAAGCCCTGTTATTTTCCCAACCATACAAGAAATAATACCAAAGTAAAACCTATTAAGCGTGGTTAGTGATTAAGCATACCCAATCTCTTAAGGGACTGACTTGTTCCCTGATGGTCTCAAATTTTGGCTGAACCAAATCTCTTCCCTTTGCACGAATATCATCGCCCTGCAATGGACAACGGCACAAAATAAGCTACTATTAAAGAATAGTCAGCACAAGTTCAAAATGTAGAGTAAAGAACTAATTTCATAGGAAATATCACTGTTGGATAACTTGGATCAGTGAAAATATTTCGAATGTTTTAATCATGTCATCTTTTATTCAGAACTTTTATGTGCTTCTCAACAGCTTCTCTGCTGCAGGGGTAAGATTGCCAACCTTTGGATGGAATGTACACTGGGACCTGCAAGCTTTGTGTATGCCTAATGATAACTTTTCTAATTTTCAGCACAGAATTGCCATAATCTCCCAAAAGCCTCAGTTTATTCTGCACTCATGATGTTTCATGGATTCCGCACCCAAAAAAAATGATGTTTCATGGATTTAAGCTTTCAAACAACAGAAACTTGTTGGAAAGCTAATACCAAATGCATTTATTTACAACTTAACGATTGTTCTGTGTATACCGGTCACCTAGATTTGAGCTAAAGAAAACATGTCCAACGCAAACCACAGCAGGGCTTCAACAAAGAGAAGACTAACCAAAAAAGGGACAAAAACAGTAACTACTAAACAATACCGCCACCGGCAGCAACCCCCCTCCCCCCCAGTGTAGGTCCCGCCTCCCTGGGGTCTGAGGAGATCCAGATAGAGTTAGTCTTACCCCTGCAATTACACATGCAAAACAGAGATATTTATTCTAAGAGGTTCACAAAGAAATTTTCAGAAAAGGGAAAAAAAAACAATAACTACTAAAACATCTGAATAATTCTGGTTTCACAACCAGCTCTAGTGCAGTTAACTGTCTAGAAACATGCAACATAGAACTGCGCTGACTTAACTCTTCAGATTGTTGACCTTAATTCGAAACCAAACATTGATGTCTGAATCCTTTGACTCTTATGATGCTCTGGATTGCCACTGATTCTCTGATGTCTTGTAGGCACATTATTCAACTACCATCAATTTATACGCCCAGAATTGAGGCTTATGAACAGTTATAAATAGTGCAATGTCAAACTAGAAAGATGAAACTCAACATGTACTCCTCATAATCAAATTGCTTAATTGCCCGAATCAACTCCCAGGTATATCATATGACATGAATCCTAATCATTCCTCTGCAAGCTCAACCAGTGTTACCTAGTTCAGAGTTCTCCCCATAGCACTGTCAGATATATCCTAGCTGAGAATAAAAGTTTTCACAGGTTCTTGTTAAGAAAATTTCATCATAAGTCATACAAAATAACAAACACCTTAGAACTCTCATGATCCTCTTATCTCTTAATTTCACATTTCTCCTGTGATCTGAATCACAGCTTCACAAACGTTGCAGTATACATCCAAGCCACCAGCCAAGTAGCCAACTGTAGACAAAAAAAGCATGGGATGGTACAAAGGATAAATTCTAGGAAAGGGAAGGAAGAATTCATGCACTTACATTGTGAAGGTCTAGCTTCGATGCAGCCACTCCAAACGTTAGGGCAGCACTGCCAAAAATAACTGCAGTTGCAACAGCAAAGGCCTTCCCAACTACACAAAATCGTATCATTTGTTAGCAGAAAAGCAGATTACGTCATAACAAGACTGTCAAAAATCAATTTTTTATTTTCTTTAACTTTTGTCTTTTTTCCCCGGGGGGGGGGGGGGGGGGAGCGTTGTTTGGGGTGGGACAGAGCTCCTCATTTAGGAAAACACCTACTTTGGGTAAGACCTTCTGCTGCTGCTTTCAGTTTTTCAGGATTAACTGGCGTGTATCGATCAGGGCGCAATTCGTTGGCTGTTGATGCCGTAACCGAAGAATGTGATGTGGGTAACTGCCACCTGAATTCATCACGACATTCAAAATAAGTGATATGATCAGCGAACTTATGGAGCCAACAGGATTACCCCATCACAAATCTGTTGCTATTCAGGACTAACATACTCTAAGCAGCATACTTTGAACCTAACATGCTCTCCAACCAAAAACATTTGAAATTATACAATGGAATTGTAACCCTAAGGAATCAACTCTTCAAATTGCTCTTTTTTTATACGAAATGATAGTATGAATAGCTTACAGACAAAACCAGACGGATTGACATTATACTTATCATATTCATAATAATTCCAAGATGGAAGCAAACCCCCTGTTGGTTGCCTGTCAACTTAGTTCATCCATCTGGTTAGGTTTTGACACCAATTTCATCAGAAAATGTAGAAAACGTTCAGTGAATTTCTCCAACATCAGCAGAAACTGCTCTAGTACTATTACACTTAGCAAGAAAGAAGCCATTTCTGAACACAAGTCGAATGAAACTGACAAACCAACTTCCAAACCCCACAAAGACAAAATGAAAAACCACAAAAAAATAAAGCAAAAATCAAGCAACGATAACAACAGAGGGAGACAAATCGCACCTCTTAGGGCCAAAGGTGACTTGGGGGAGGGAGAGATAACCGCGAAGAGGGTTCAAAACATCAGGGGAAACAGAGGTGCCATGGGTATTTGATTTTGGGGATCGAATCGTCCATTTTGAAGAATTCGACAGTGGAAATGACGAATCAGAGAACTCCGGCTGCCGGAAAACCTTCGGCGGAAGAGAATGCCGGAGAACTTCCGGGAGGATATCGGCGGATTCGACGGCAGAGGGGGCAGCTAGCGAATTAGGGTTAGGATTCGTTAGGGTATTTGGGTTCTTCTCTGCAAGACGACTAACAGCGTGCTTGGATTCTTCGAAGAAGTATGCAGCTTCCTTCCCTGCTAATCTCCCCGCTAGAATGCTCATTCTCGCGCTCCCTCTGTCTCTTCGCGTTTCTGGTTGATGTCGGAATTCAGCTAATTGTTTCATTAATGATAGAGTGGATATAGCCCATATAAGGTGGCAGAGATAAATTTTTATTAATCAAATGAGAAATCTTTCTTTCTTCCCAAGTAATCTTGGTCGTTGGATTGAACAAGTTTTGGACAACCTTTCTTCCCAAGCTCAGTACGCGGCCACTAGTCAAAGTACTGGAGGAAACATCCTTTCCCCCCTCCCCCGCTTTTGATCAGGACAACAATTTCTTTTTATAATATACATAATTCATTAATTGGTCTCTTTAATGATCTCATTTTTAAGATCAAAGTTTTCTAACATTGGAAAAATACATGTTGATTCATGATATAAAACTTTATCATTGAATTCATTTTTTAAATTAGTTTTATGAGAATATAGTTTTATATTTTTAATAGTCCATATTGATAAAAATAAATAGTCAAAATTGTCCAAAAACCGCACAATTCCAAAGAGGAAGTGGAAAAAAACCTAGGACAAAGGGAGTGGACAGCGGCAGTGGACAACCTTTTGAGTTATTATTCTACTATACGTGAGATAAATGTGATATAAAAGGGCTACTTTTTAAAGAGTTGCACAATTGCAGTCGAATAAGTTATCTGATAGCGGACTACATAAACAATAGAATATC
The DNA here is from genome assembly GCA_029747015.1 of Carnegiea gigantea. Lineage (NCBI taxonomy): Eukaryota > Viridiplantae > Streptophyta > Magnoliopsida > Caryophyllales > Cactaceae > Carnegiea > Carnegiea gigantea. The sequence goes on along the minus strand of JAKOGI010000089.1, from coordinate 905,397 downwards.
GCATTAATTGATGCACCATAAATATTATTCTAGCATGTATACAACGCAAATCTATAATAAAAGTCATTCTTAAAAAGCTCCACAAACTTAACCAAATCAAGTAAATTATCTATCATGTCTGCCATGAAAACAATAGAATAGGATTTTGGTTGGGTGCTATAGATATCCATGATGTAACCATCATTCTAGCGTATCATCTCATTTGGTAGCTTACTAATTCAAACACAAATCAAGCCATTCAAAAAAGGAAAAAACAAAAGAAAGATAAAATGAGAAAATTTAATTTGAATTAGTTGGAGTTTACATACTTATTTCCCACAATAAGTTAGAACATTAAAGTTGTTTGCACATGTGATGGTATCCACTATCTGAAGATGAGATGGTTTAATTTTGTCTGAGATAATTTGTTATTTTTAGTTTATGATACTAGAGTTTTTCTTAAAAAGCCTCTTTCATTGGCTTACTCTTTTCTAGCGCACTATAATTTTCTTCCAAGAAAATGTCATTAATTAAGGCAAGCTTCAATTTTAGTACATCGTCGTAACTCATAATGCATGGCAAATGCAGCAATAGGGGTAATCTCGACGGAAGTTGGGAACACAGGGGGACAAATGCAGTGGCGAAGCCAGGAAATTTGGAGAGGGGGTCGGAATTGAAAAAAACAAAAACATGGGAAGGGAAAGGTTCAAACTCGCAACCACCAACACACAAAGCCAAGCACTAGACCGCTAAGCTATCCAGTTTTCATGTTTCTCTTCCACAAACATAATAGATATCTCAATTTCGAATTTTTTTAATTTTCTGAATTATACTTATTTTTTTTTTTTGGGGAGAGGGGGGTCGGGTGACTCCACTAACCCCACGTTGCCTTCGTCCCTGGACAAATGGTTGGAACAAGGATACAAAGTTGATTCAGCAACACCAATATTTGCATCGAGAAAGTAGTTGAGGATCAACAACTGTCATCAGTGTTGAACTACGAAATCAAACTCAACAACATAATGCATTGAAGTAGCTACCACAAAGCTAGAAGCACATCTCTAACGTCCACACTCATACTATTACTATTGCAATGATGGATCCATGGCCATTGTGCCCTTTACCCTCTAAAAGCCCTAAATTTTACTACTATTAGTGTCAAACGCCTAAAATTTTATGCGTTTCAGTGTCAAAAACCATGTGCCGCCACATCTTGCAAGAAGTTATTAGTTGTTAGCTGGGAACTTTGCATAATTATCAAATTGTTCATCAATTTGTTGTTATGGAAAATTAAGAACTTACCTTAGGTGCAGAAGTGAAGAATTAGTTTGCTTGAATGTTGCCCACAAGATCAATATATATAAAACAATTGGCAGTTACTAGAGTCACCGTTGATTTGTCACATCTGGAGACATCAACGGACCGGATTTAAATGGGACGTACAGACAATCGAATTTGACTCCGATTAGGCTTAGGATCCGAAAATCCGATCCGAATCCAACCTGATAGATCGGAAACAACTTCCAAATTCGATCCGCGTCGAATCGCATCGAAGTCGAATTTAATGCGATCCGAATCGATTTCTTTTTCCCCATAACAATTGGTATTATATTTTCTGATCGAACTTATGTTGTCTACTTACCAATACAATAACATGCACCTTTCTATCATCTCAATTGAATATTTGAACATTTAGTGGTAAGTTAGGGGAGATTGACAAATGGTAAGGAGGCATATTACTTCGGGGGGCCAACCGCAGGGAGCCAAAGCGCCTGGTTGGATGGAGAAAGAGAGAGAGGGAGAGAGAAGGGGGAAGGGAGAGTCGACTAAGTGACTAATAGGGGGTGGTGTTAGGTACTTAGAGTTGAGCTTGTAGGGTATACTTTAGATTTATAAAATAAAGAAGTAAAAATCAAAAATTTGGATGGACGTTTGGGAGCGTGGGTTGAGCTTGGAGGATATACTTCAAATTTGTAAAATTTTAGATTTGGATTTTAATGATTCAACAAAGTAGTTAGATTGGATTGGAAAGTCGGATTAGATGTTACCTTCCCTCCAAATCCGATCAGGATCCAACTCGAATTCGGATTATTTTTAACAGATTCGGACTTAAATATTTTTTTCTTGTATATGAATCAGATTATTTTGTCTTATATTAGATCGGATGCGCCTCAAACTCGGATGTCATTGTCATCCCTCACTCATCTCCCAAACTCGAACCCGGGTGATGGTGAGGCAATTGTGAGAGAGAGGCCGAAATGGGAATGTTTTATTTTGGAGTTAATGTAACCGATGCATAATCAGATCCCTAAAATCCCTTTATATAGGTTTAGGTCGTTATAACCCTACCACTTGATAGGCGTAAGCGACCACTTAACCCTAATTATGTGGGGCCGGCTAACAGCTCCCATTCAGCCACATAAGCTATAAATCACTTGTCTCTCCATGAATCACAACTCTTCGCACTTCATGCCAAGAATGTGACGTATAATAAGAAAGTAACTAATAGTGTTATATTAATTCATCACCTGACTAACATAGTAATTTTACAAAACACAATACCCCAATCATCAAAACATCACCCGCATCATACTTAGTTCCTCTATGCTAAACAATATGTCACATGATTATATATTCAATATAGTCGCTCAGGCTGATATGTTGAAGATGGATAGATTTTTCCTTAAACACTCACAGTATTCTATCTTAGCTTGACTGCTTTCCTAACGTGCTCTTATAGAACTATATACATCTTGGCCCTTAAGAAACATATTAAGGCAGTATTATCAAGCTTCGACTTCATATCATAACTTTAAGTCGAAGGGCTATCCATAGGGTTACACATTGATAAAAGATAACGAAGTTAACTATCACTTCTTGTATAGGTCATCTTATAAGCATAAACAGTATGAAATGTGTGTCGTGGCATAACTCCCACTCAGCTAGGCATGTCATTTTATATGTCATGTGAACCGCTAGTCTAGATTTTATCCAAAAAACTAACATGAGTCACTAGATCAATATCTTAGACTACTAGCATGATGAATCAATATTGTACACCTAGTGTTAGTGTGATTTAGTCTCATCCCTCCCCCTATTTAAGTGTCTGAATGATTACCTGTGTGACTAGGCCAATCAAAAGCATGTGATATTTCAATAGGCCTAACATGCAATAATAAATTATGAGCATTATGCTCATTAAAAAAAAAAAACATGTCCATCTCATAACAAGATATGTCTAAGCACTGACATATGAGCTTTGAATGCATCTCTAGGATTATGTTTGGTGAAGGGAATAACAGTCATCTTGTTAGTGTATATATACTTAATAACAAAGCCCTTTATCTCTATAGTAACAAGCAACAAACCTTGCCTTCATAGTTGATAGTGCTGTATAGTTTTGCTTCTTATTATACTATGATATGACTCCCCACTCGAGTAAAAGCATATCCTGAGGTTGACCTGGACTCATCTGGGTTAATACCCCAATCGGCATCCAAGTATCCCCTCAACCTTAGGTCATTACCCTAATAGTAAAGGACTAGGTCAGTGGTATCGCAAAGGTAGTGCATGGTTCCTTTTGATGACTTATCAGTGAGCAGGTCATGCATTACTTTGGTAACAATTTACCAAACTAACCGCATGGTCAATGTCAGATGTACATATCATGGTATACAATTAACCTTCCTATGACACTAGTGTAGGAAACATTACTGATTTTCTCCTTTTCATTATTTATTTTAGGGCATGGGTCAAGACTTAAGGTCAAACCCTTCTCAACTGGAGTGTCTATAATTTTGGAATTATGTATAAAAAAAAGGTTTCAAGACCTTTTAATATATGTTTATTGGCACATATCCAAGAGCTTCTTGGGATGGTTTCTGACTATTTCCAAGCCTAGGACATGCTTTGCTTTACCAATGTCATTCATCTCAAATACAGATGATAAACACTTCTTAGTAGTTTTGATAATCTCCAAGTTCTTCTCAGCCAGAAGTATGTCATCAATATACAAGGTAATAAACATAGTCCCCCAAGGTTATTCTCTTGATATACACATAATGATCCTCTGAAATCATGGATAAGCCAAAAGGAGTAATGGTTTTACGGAATCTAAAGAACCAAAATCTGAAAGATTGTTTAAGACCATATATAGACCTTTTAAGATGATACACCCTGTCCTCTTAACCCTTTGATACAAAATCATAGTCCATATTGATCTCTTCCTTAAGGTTACTATTGAGAAAAATAGCTTTACATCAATTTGGGACAACTCGAAGTTCAAATGGGTAACCAGGGCTAGGAGTAGGGGAATAGAGGCTAATCTTACCACACGAGAAAAAGTCTCTATGTAGTCTATCCCCTCAATTTGGTTACAGCTGTTCGCTATTGAATAAGTCTTTAACTTATCAATTGATCCATCTCCCTGATGATTTATCTTAGAATGACTCACTCTTTTCGAATAGCCTTATGTCGAGATGGAAGATCAACGAGTTCTCAAACTTTGTTTATTGTCATTAAGTCCATATCATCCCTCATGGCATCCATCCACTCTTTGTGATTTGGTGAATCAATCGTCTTTTCAAAAGAGGTAGGCTCTTCCACATCCAAGGGAGTACATATGAATATTTCCTTTAGATTCTAGGACCTTCCTTATTTCCTTATCTCATTGTAGAATCCCTCCCCCTATCTCTAAGAGGACTGAAACCCTTAGCATATGGAAAATCACTCCCACTTTCCTTTTGAGGTGTGAAATCCTGAATATGTGGACCAACCGCACATTTAAGTTTTGGAGATTGAAGAACAACCTCATCTTCAAGTTGATTATAATTAGGAATAGTGATTGAGGACGTACCTCATTCTCCTAAACAGACAAGCCTTTGCCGTCCCTATCAAAAAGTGAAGGTGTACCATCCTTGGTGATTTGGTGAGAATTTAAATACTCCCCTCACTGAGAGATGGTTGAAAGTATTGTTAACTCATATAGCTCGAGATCCTTTTTTCATTTCATCAATGCTTAGGAACTCATCCTCAAGAAAATCAACATTGCAAGAATCAGTTTCCATCATGCCATCATTTGGATGTTTCTTATACATCACATACCCTTTGGAATTTTTAGGATACCTTCTGAACACCATCTTGGTAGCTCTTGGATCAAATTTACCATGCTTGTGGGTTGAGTTATGCATGTAACCAGCCGAACTCCATGGTCATAAGTGGTATAAGGATGGTTTGTACCATACCATAACTCATATGCAGTGGTAGCAACACTTTTACTCGGTAAATGATTAAGGACATGAGCAGTTGTGAGCAGTGCATCCCTAAAAACTAATTAGGAGGTTAGTGTTCAGCCTGAAATTATGTCATTTTGTACGGTTTTCTTTTTTTTTTTTTGTAGCAATTTGAGAAATTTGAAGATTGAATAAGTTTCTTAGATAAAAAAAAAAACAAAAGTTGAGTCACCAAAGTTTTGGACCAAGTGAAGTAAGAGGGAAAAAAATGACCCAAACTCGGAGCCTAATCGCGCATGCGGCCCCTCCTCATCACTTAATGGCTCACATGCTAGTCACATGTTCAGACTTTCCCCTTGTTCATTTATTTGGTCATGTGCACAGCATGTGAGCTTAGGCTTGCTCTCCCCTCAGCTTTCCTTCCCTGTCTTGCGGGCCTAGCTCAACTCGCATGCACTTGCTCCAGCTTTGAACCTATCGTAAGATTTGTCCCTCTCCCCCTTCTCTCTTTCGGCTTGGCCTGTGCTTCCATTTTCTTCCGCAACCCATTCTCAGCATGATCAAGACAGGCCCAACTTCTCACCAGTCTAGCTTATTTTGCCTCTATCTTCACTTAGTCTGGCATGTAGGATGTACTTGATCCACTGCTTTCTCCTTCTTCCCTTTAATCATTCTCTCTCCTCTGCCTTCTTTTCCCATAACCCCGAAGATCCCCATTCCCTGCCTCTTTGATCTTCTTTGCTCCTTTACCCTCCTTCAATTATTCTCATTACTCACATCGACCATCTCTATTAATCTCAACATCTATTACTCATTCATCCTCACCATCATAATCTCTCTCTTTATCATCAAGTTGGGCCAAATAATGAGACATTAAAGGGAGCCATAAACATGGTCTGTTACAATGAACTTTAATGCAGCATTAAATAGCGGTGGAGGCTTGGGTTTGGTTACAGGACAAGGATAGAGTAGAAGTAGCGAGAAGCGTAAGAGTTTAGTATTATTATTTTTTTCTTGTCTTCGACTTGTTTACTTTTCAATTTTTAAATCCGGTTCTATATTCTAGTTCATGTAATAGACAAGAGTTTTTCTGAATTTGAGTTAAAAATTCAAAATTCTGGTTTTAGTGTTTCAAGAAATTGCTCCATTTCACGTTCATTTCCCTTCCTTTATTACTTCCTGTTCAATTTGCACTGATTTGGTTTGTTCTTCTGGTTTGTTGTGCGTTGAAACTTTTACTGGGCATTCTTAAGTCAAGCAATTTTAAATTTAGTGTTGATTAAAGCAGGCAAATCTAGGTTTTTGGTTTGCCTTCCCAATCATGGATGATCTTAACAGCTTGGTATAATCTTTTTTTTTTGGCTTTCTTTTCCAATTTTATTAACTGATTAGCTCATGCTGATGCTTAGGTTGATGTTAAGTTCTATTCTTGAGTCGATTTCAGTCAATCATGTTAGTACTTAGTTAGGTTTAAGTAGCTAGAAATTTGTAGCTTAAATTCGTGATCCATCCCGGAGGATGACACTCGCAAGTGCTACAACGATAAACTGTACGCTTGTATTTGAACTTAATCTTTATAAAAATTATGACAGTTAGCACATGCCATTATTGACCTGGCCATGCCAATCAATATACAACTCCTACGATCTACAGCACCGTTTTACTGCAAGTGTGTGAAATTGTTAATTATCTTCGTATAACATTTTCCTTACAAAACGCTTTTAACATATTAGGAGATATTCACGATCTCAATTGGTTCAACTTTTCGTTCCAATTGAGTCTCTACTTCCGTTACAAAGTATTTGAACATATCAAGTGTCTCATAGTGGTGAGATCATAGGTACGCATACCTATATCATGAAGAATAATATTGGCCCATGACGTGCTTTAACATTCATAGCCCACAAATGTCAAAGTGAACTAACTATGATGGATTTGATGCCATTCAAGCCTTATCAAAAGGCTTTATGGTTGCTTTTTCAGCTAAACATAGCTCACATATATGTAACTGAACCTTAGCGAGTCAATCTAAAAGATCATCTTTAGCTAGCCTGCTCATTCTATCTTGATCCACATGGCCAAGTCGAGCATGTCACTTAACAAATTCAGAATCAAAGTCAAAATATGAGACAAAAGAAGAAGATGCAATATTATAAACATTGCCCAAATGCAACAAAATGAATCACATTTTAATGTTCCATAGTCAAACAAATTCTCATTATACAAAATATTTAAACTATCAGGATGAAATTCAAAAGAGAAATCCATTTTTATTATTAGAGACAAAAGATACAAGGTAAGCTTCATAGCTAGTGTATAGAGAGCATTGTGAAGAAGCAACATATTCCCCTACATGAAGTTTGAGCTGATATGTCCATATGCCAAGGACATTTGGCTGATGCGGTGCAAATTACAAGGTTTGATCTACTCCCCCAAGCAAAGGCCGTGATTTGAGCGGGAATAATGATGACTCTTGGAAATGAGGCTCAAGGACGTGGCTTTCCAAGGTCATTGTTGACTTAGGATGCTTGAAGTAGCCTAAATAAGCCTACGAAAGGTGGTTAGGTAATTAATAGCATTAAATAAGGAGCTTAGCTACTTTATTCTCCATAAGCACTTCTTTAGCTTATTTTCATATGCAGGATAAGATATCTTCCCTAAATTCTACCTTTGTTTTTAAAAGGAAAATGGGCTGCAATTGTAGCAAAATACATATGTATGCATAACCTTGGATGTTTATTTTCCATCAAGATATATTTTGTCTTCAGATTTCAAGTATCAAGGGAGACATAGGATTTTAACCGAGCAAGGGTTAGTGTAGGTCTGAAGTTGCACAATTTTAATTAAGAGATTAATTAGGGTAGTGAATGGATGATCTAAAGGCTACTAATTCTTAGAAAGCTGGTAGATTCTTCTAGAAGCTTTTTCCAGAAAAATCTCCCCTAAATTCATCCATTTGGGGTGGTGGATGATTCCACTAAGCTAGTGCATATGCCAATTCCACCTTAGCTTTTATTCTAGTGGTGCCCTTCTAATTGTACAACTAGGTAGAATTTCATTAGTTAATTTCCTTGTAATTCTATTGTTTAGTGCACTCCTTAAGGAAAGGGGGTACAATACTATTTATTAGCTTGATCTTTTGTAATAGTATGAGACCTGAATTAATGGAATGAAAGGGTTAGTGCTTATTCTCTCTACAAAAATCTCATACTGCTTTATCTCTCTAGGAGAGTGGTCAATTTGATTCTTTCTTTTATTTCAAATCTTTGGTGCTTAGGCTTTAGGAGATTGAATAGTGGGCTGAATAGTTTAGGTGGTGGTTTATCCTTTAGCATAAACTTATCTCTTTGATTCTCTACTATTATCATTATAAGTTTGAATCCATCAAGTGCTAGATTTGTAGATCTCTTTATTGGAGCTTCTAGAGGGTTTTATTGGTCTTCTTCAACCACTTAGGGTCTCTCATTCATCTAGATGTGTTTATTTGGCTAAGGATTTCTCACATGGCTCAACTATTGTTCCCTAACGCGACAGCCTGTGAACCTACTGCCCAACAATGAAAATCCACAAACTAGCTATGTCCTAAACTATGTGCTTGATTGTTGTCGTGTCTACAATCTACTAAGGAAGAGAGCTGAGCAACTTATGCATGGGAGTATACATATGATTTAAGAGTAACTGTGAGACAAAGTACCTTAGTCGGCTTAGGACATTTCTGAATGCATGATCCATTCTTTCCACAATTAAAGCACTTCGTAAGTGCTATATTCTTGCATCTATTGCCCTGGGCCTTTTGCCTCCTTTTTTTGCCAATAACACCCTTTAGATCCAGAACTCTAATAGGGGAATGAATCTGGTCAAACATGATGTTGATTAAGCTAATCCCACATTTTCTCAGTAGTGGGATAACTTCTAATTTCCCACCAGATTGTCATGCAAGCAATTCAACATAGTATAGTGTGATGGTCGATCCTTTTGGAACCATTTTTTATATGCCTTTACACTATCTCGATACTGCTCATTAACAGTAACAACTTTGCAATTATCATACTTGTCTGCCCTAGCAGACATAGAAGCCATCAAATATTCTAACACTTCACTCTCATACCTTTAGACTCTAGATGTCATTCTGAGTGCCATCCAGCTTTTCATTCGTGAACAAATGACCAATCATGTTTTGATCGTATCCAGAAGTATCTATTAAAGTACTAGCGTTAGACATATTTTCAAATAATTAAATTATTAAAAACTTCATTCATGTTATATGATCAAAAATTTTGCAAAGCTCATAATCATCACATACAGACACAAATTAGAAATCTCTATAATTTAATTACCAAAATTTTCATAGACGCTTATGGAGAACATAATCTTTAAACTAGTTAACATACCGGTTTGAGGAATATTACATAGATATTCAACTTTATCATGCAAAACATATGTATATGAAGTTATATTATATAAAATGAATTTATACAATGATGCTAACATGTAACATATTTGTTATTCAAAACTCAATTTAATGACTTAAAATACACAATTATATATAAACAATTAGAAATTCATTATTATTATATAAAACATATTTACATAATTACATAAAACTGCACTACGAAATATATTCATAAAAATATAAAATAAATTTGTATATATAATAACATGTTATAAATGAAGTTCATAAAAGCCCAAATAGCATAACATTGTTATATAATTAGTTAACATGAAACATATTAAAAAAACAGTCGTAATTTACAAAACACATTCATGATATTACAAATTCAAATTCATGAAACAAATTCATAAAGATACTGATTAATTACAAAATTAGCATAAGACAAATTTAAGTGATAACATGAAACGAATTCATATTTATTAACGTGAGCAGGGGTAGAATGTTAAAGCAATTAACCAATTCACAACAGCTTTTGCATATATATAAAACATATTTATATAATATTATTAAATAATAATTGTTATATAACATACTCATATAACTCAATATTATACAAAACATATTATATAAAATAACTTATAAAACATAACTTATAAAACGTATTCATATATTGGTCACAATAACCATATAAAGTCCATTTATATAATTATTATGAATTTATGAAACGAATTCATGACATGTTGCTTGATTACATATTTTGCCATAAAACACATTTATACAATATAACTTATAATATGAAACATATTCATATGGACAATGGTTGTTCTAGAATAAAATAACTTAATAGATAAACATAGTGAGAACAAATGCAAGAATAGATTACAAAATCGAATAATAAAAGGATGGGTTTACATCCAACCATTTTAGACACCCGAATGCCCATTTTCACACTTAATCTTCTCTTTCCCTGATCCCTTGCCATCGTATAAATTGATTAAAACCAATTCAGGAGATCTAAACTATGCCCCCAAGCGCGACCAACACGGCAATGCATGACTACACGCCTGTTTTTGGTGATCACTCGATGGATTGAAACCGACATGGCATAGATCAGGTGCGACGAGGGCTTTTGGAGGAAGAAGATATCACCTAACCTTCTTTGTCAGTGGCGGGAACACACATGCGTTGTCCCTCTAGGTGGTACTGTTGGGTATAACTGGTTTTCTTCCTCTCTTCTGCCACCTTCAGTATTCGAAAGTTTTTTTAATTAAAATTAGGGTATCAGAGATGATGATGCCTCGGTTTTCGTAAGCCACGAAGGCCTACCCGTGGCCATGGCTGCTGCAGCCACAACGAGGGCAGTGGGGTCGAGTTGGTAAAAAAAAGGGTTAAATCTAGGCTTGGAATCAGGTGATTGGTAGAGTTCAATTTTTGGTGTAAAATGCCACAAACAGCCGCATACCCAAACATGCTTAGAGGAGTAGAATTAGCACAAATTAGGGGGGCCGGGCATAATCATTTAATTAACATGGAAGATTGCTAAGCATAAATTTAAAAACATAATTGTAGAACTTGGCAAACAAATCATATCACTGTATGATTGAGTCAATTGGGGTAAAAAATCAAGCAATATACAACGATACACAATAGCAGCATATAAATCATGCTTTACGTAACTTGAATCAGCTTAAACACAAAAATTGAAACGAACAAATGATATCTACTAATATCAGTCAATCAGGGCCAATGTCAAAAATTATATTGGCTTTGATACCACTCTAGGAAATATACAGCTTACCTTAGGTGCAGAAGTGAAGGATCAGTTTGCTTGAATATTTCCCATAAGATTAATAGATAAAAAACAATCAGTGGCTACCAGAGTCACTATTGATTTATAAGGTGCCAAACCAGAACATCGGGTGATGGTGAGGTAGCAGCGAGAGAGGGGGAGAGACGGAAGTGTTCTATTTTTGAGGTTAATTACTTAATATAACTAATGCATAATCAAATCCCTATACCCTCTTTATATAGGCTTGGTCATTGCCACCACTTAGGTGACATAAGTGGCTGCTTAACCCTAATTATTTAGGGTCGGCTTACAGTTGTTAACTATAATAGCAATAGATCATGTAAAATGTAACTATCAAAGATCAAAGAAAATAACATATTCAATTCGATGGTTGCCAAACATGAATGTGTACGTAGTATTCTCCAACGAGACAACAAATCTATTAATTTGACAAACATGAAAATTTTGCAATCTCTTATTCAAAATGACTTATCGCTTAGCCCCGTGGCCTTCTCCTTTCTTGTTGGAAAACCCTGGATAACCCCACAAACTAAACCTAATTTTTTCGAGCAACTAAAAGCTTATTCACTCGCCAATTCTTGAGTGTTCCATCTATTGAAAGAATGAGCAGTTTTATGAGCGACACACATTTGCCAATTTTTCTGCATCAGATTGCATGCGCTCCTGAAGAAGCCCAAAACCAACTCCTAATGAAACCTGCAACATTGAACAACTTAAGTAACTAGCAACATATATACCTTACTAAGACCACTTCATACTAGTGATGCTAGAGATGAGCCTGGTTATGAAAAAAATTACAAACAATCCTTCAAAGAGCATATTCTTTGAGCATAAATTAGGGTGTTCATTCATACTACGAAACATCTACTTAATACAAAATAGTACAATTATGCTATGAGCAATCCTTCAACATCTCCAAATTGCTCTAGGCATTTCACATGTTTTTTTACAAGCTCATGCATCATGATGGTGCTCAAATCAAACAAAAAAATTAAAAAAATTATCAAAAAAATTTTGTTTAATTGATATATCATTATGCTAATTAATCAAGATAACAAATCAGAATATATGTATCGTGTGAATCAAGGTAATTAGACACCATGGGTGTAGCATCTCCAAAAGTTTTGGCTTGGCAGGCTGAAAAAGAGAAGTTGCCTTTGCCTATGATTGAATTTTTTTGTTTCCTCCTATAATCCTTTATGCGTTTGTCCTCCTTGTCAGGATATCAACATTCTTAGACTCCACCAACTACTGATCATTAGTACTACATATTTTCTCTTCAATTACTAATTGCTTGAGTCATGTAGTAGCTTGATGTTACTCTTGTCTTAGATTTATAGAGGTGGTCAGTAGACTGATTTTAGCAAGCTTCAAACGCATTGAGAAACATCAACTGAAATCATGATGACCTTATTTTTCCGTAGCATTAGACTACAATTTTCGATTACGAATTAATGCAGACTCTAGTTAGTTGCAATTCATTTGATAAATGTCTCTAAGTTTTCCGCCAACTACATTACATTACAGGTTTCATTGCCTTGTCAATGACACTTACTATGATTTGGAGTAAACTTTTTGCTTGTCCATAGGGTTAGACAGTGGACTTTTTCATAATAAATGAGAACAGAAGTATCATAACAGACAAGTCAACATAAGAACAAGCAAAAGAGATTCGAGAAATAAAATAATGATCTTTACAAGGAAATGAAAGAATACGGAATTACCAATGAACAAAGCATTGCGGAATCAAAGGTAGCTCTAGTCTATGGTCAAATGAATAAACTGCCAGGAGCACGTATGAGAGTTGGGTTGACTATCCAAACTATGGCGGAATATTTCCGAGATGCTAATAAACAGGACGCACTTCTATTCACCAGCAATATCTTCCGTTTCATTGCACAAGAAAAAATGTTAGCTAGAGATTATCTATGCTATTGTAATAGTAATCTTTGTAAAATTCTAGAATAGTGCAATGAGAGTGATTTGCGGATATTAGCATGATATATATTGTTGACACCCTTTAGTGGCTTATAAGGTTTTGGTGAGACACAAAATTAATTAAGGACTTGGATGTAAAAATAAGAAATTGGAAAATCGAATGCAAGTATAAGCAACCCATTTATACCAGGAAAAACATATGGATGTTTAAGGAGAAGATAAGTGTAATTTTATTTGATGGGAAGCAAATAAGGAAATTATTTAGCTGATCCAAAATTTGAATTTCAAATTTTGAGGAATCAAATTAATTGATTTGCCATGATTTTCTCCTGACATGATAAATATGCTTCTAACCAATGATACTTACCATGTAGGATTGATATGATATGATTTAAGAAAAATTAAGTAACATTGTCCCCGTGATTCTAGAATGAATTTCTATAATATTTTGCAATAGCAAGAAAAAGATATTGTGCAGCTTCATATCAATGCAAATCGTGGCAAAGATTGCAAGAAAATTAAATCAGAAACTGCTGACCAGATATCAAGGGTCTGAAATGCAATTCCAATATATTCTGGGAAGAATTTTCTTTCTTAACAGAATCGATACATGACCGTTGAAGCTTATAAATAAAGGCCAAATGAGGAAGAGCAGGCATCCAAGCAAGTGTGAAAAAAGCATTGAGGATATTCATTGATTTATTGTACTGAGCATTGATTTGGGATCAAAGAATTGAGGTGGAAAAATATTATTAAGAAGTGAACTTAGAGTTTGTAAGGTGAACTCCAGCCTAACTTAAACCAAGAGGTTGGTTTAAGTGATTGGAATCTCTAGATTGAGGTAGCTCTGAGAGATTCTTGAGAGTTCATCTTAATTGAAAAAAAGTAGAGCGTTGAATCCTAGAGTTAGATTAAGGCTGATTGAGGCCCAACCTCGTTAAAATATTATTGCGTATCATCTTTGTTTTCTGCATTGACATTTGAGCTCAATTTTAAGTTTTTTGCAATCACCCTATTCACCCCCTTTAGGACGGTCTAGGTCTTTAATTGGTATCATATCCAGTCCCACAGTTCTTTTGACTTAATAGTCAAGTGGGTGACGATCATGGCTTTTTCTGAAGATGTCAATATTGAAGGACGCTCTACTGTTAGAGCCCCCTTATTCGAAGGAACAAACTTTTCTTTTAGAAAAACACGATGCAAATCTTTATTGAATCTACTAATATGGAATTGTGAAAAATTGTGAACAATGGACCCTCCTCTATTCCTAATGTTAAAAATGACAACGGAGAATTCATTGATAAACCGAAAGATCAATATACGAGTGCTGATTGGGGTAAAGTTATCAAGAATTCAAGAGCTAAGCATATTCTTTATTGTAGCTTAGAAGCTAATGAATATAACCAAATTTCTGCATGTGATACAGCTTAGTAGATTTGGAACAAACTGATTGTTACATATGAAGGAACAAGCTAAGTCCGTGAAACCAAAATGAATATGTTCATACATCAATGTGAACTATTCAAAATGCAGTCAGACGAATCGATAAAAGATATGTTTACTCGATTAATTGATATCACCAACAACCTAAAGTCGCTTGGTAAGACCTACAGAAATGAAGAAATGGTGAGAAAGATTCTTCGATGTCTTCCAAAGAACAAATGAGACCAAAAGTGACAGCAATCGAAGAAGCTCAAGATCTCAAGAAGCTAGAACTGGACGATCTTTTGGGAAAGCTCTTGGCACATGAGATTCATCTCAAAGAAGACAAAGAGAAAGCTCAAGGAAAGGAATAACACTAAAAGTGACACAAGAAGATTCCACTCCCAAGGAGGAAGAAACCAACGACAATGATGAAGAAGCATTCTTATTAAATGTTCGAGACCTTAAAAAATTGGACTGAAGGAAAAATTTAATCAACAAGGATTTAACTCAAAAGGATCCACATTAAAAAGAAATGAAAAAGTCTCCAACAGTAAGTTTTTCGATAAAGATAACACTAACGTTAGTTCTTGTTATGGATGTGGTCTGCCAAGACATTTATTGAAAGATTGTCCACTCATCCAAAAGATGGGATAATCATAGAGATTCAAAAAGAAAGAAAACAAGAGAGCAATGATCACAGCATGGAGCCATAGTGATACTAGTGATAATAAAAGCGATGGAGAGCACACCGTTAATATCTTTCTCATGGCAAAAGAAGGACAGGATGATGAAAGTACTAATGAGTAGATATTTCGGCTCTCAATGAATGTTCTGAAGAAAAATTAATTAATGCCTTAGTGAGTTTCGCTAAACTGGAACAAAAATATTTGTCTAAATATAAAGATCTCAAGAGAAATTTTAGAGAACTAAATCAAAATAATGAAGCTCTTGAAAAACATAACAATGATTTTCATGATAAAATTAGTAGTTTAGAAAATCAAAATAGAGAATTGAAAGCTAAGTGTGACAAAGATCACAAAATAATTCTAAAATTTACAAAGGGTCCAGAAAACTTGGATAAATCGCTTTGTACCCAAAGAGCTTCATTTAACAAAGAAGAAATTGGATATAATCTCTCTAACAAAAGAAAACCTACAAGAATTTGTTTGTTAAATCCACAACACATAAAAAGGATGCAAGAACATGCCATTATTGCTTCAAAATTGATCATACTACCTATTCACGTCCATTTAAAAAACCATCATCTAGAATCATTCAAGTATGGATTCCTAAGGGAACAAAACTACCTAACATAATAGCTAATGATTTTGAAACTAAATTTAACGTCAAAAGAAGAAGAAATGTTTGATTTCTTATTTTGCAGGTGTGTTTGAAATCCAAGAAAAACCTATGGTACCTTGATAGTGGATCTTCAAGACACATGAATGGTAATGCTTATTTGTTCACCGCAATCAAAAAGAAAGGACATGGGAGCATTACATTTAGCGACAAAGGTATAGACAAAATAATTGGAGTCGAAAAAATCGGTAAAGATCCCTCCAACTCCATTGATAATGTTTATCTTGCTGATGGCCTAAAATTTGGCCTCTTACGTATATCTCAATTATGTGATAAGAGAAACCTCGTAACATTTGATTCAACAAACTGCATTACAAAAAATAAACAATCTGGAAAAATTACTCTTCATGGACCTAGAATTGAAAATGTCTATGCCATATACATCGATAACCTCCCCTCACATAATCTATCATGTTTTAAACTTTCACATCAAGAGGACAATTGGCTATGACATCATAGATTAGGTCATGCAAGCATGCACACTATTAAGAAATTAGTCAAAAATGAATTAGTATGTGGACTCCCGACATGTAATTTTGAATATGACCACTTATACGATGCATGCGTTAAAGGAAAACAAGTGCGTAATAGTTTTAAGTCAAGGAACAATGTTAGCACATTCAGACCATTAGAACTCCTCCATATGGATTTGTGTAGTCCCATACCTATAAAAAGTGTTGGGCACAATAAGCACATTGTTATGATTGTTGATGACTATTCTTGCTTTACATGGATCTCCTTTTCAAAAGAAAAGAATGAAGCATTTAAAGAATTTTCTTAACTTTATAAGCAATTGCCAGTCTATAGAAACTCTCCAATCGTTTTCATAAGAAGCGATCACAGTAGAGAATTCGATCAAAAAGAATTTACTGAATTCTATAGGGATCATAGAATCGCTCACAATTTTTCAGCACCATGTACACCTCAATAAAACGATGTAGTGGACAGAAAAAATCGCACACTAGAGGATATGACACGTACTATGATGTGCAAAAGTAATGTTTCCCAAAACTTTTGGGCCGAAACCGTAAATACTGCTAATTGCATTCTCAATCAATGCTTAATTTGACCAATTCTAAACAGAACTCCTTATCAATTATTCAAAGGCAAACGACCCAATGTTTCTTACTTTCGACAATTTGGGTGCAAATGTTTTGTTCATAACAATGGTAAAAACAACCTTGGAAAGTTTGATACTAGAAGTGATGAAGGAATATTTATGGGATATTCTATGCATAGTAAGACATACAAAATTTATAATAATTGCACTAAAAACATTGAGGTGAGCATTCATGTTATTTTTGACGAATCTAATGACGGTGTGTTAAGTGACTCTGTAGTACAGAATCTCAACTTAAATAAGCATAGCAATGATGAAGAAGATGTACTGAAGAGGTAAATTCAAACAACGAGTAATCTCAAGAACTACCTCTCAACCCGGAAGATACACCATTTTGTGACGAAGAGGAGCTGACAAATGAAGAAAATTCTTCACCCGAAAGACCATTACAAGAGGTAACTCACAGACACTACAAGTCATATGATCCAATGGACAATCTCTTAATGGACATATCCTCAGGGGTAAGAACAAGGTCATCCTTGCATAACTTTTGTGCCTTCTTTACTTTTGTATCACTCATAGAACCAAAGAATCATCTAGAAGCACTTATTGACACAAATTAGATAAATGCTATGCAAGATGAATTAAATCAATTTGAAAGAAATAAAGTATAGACACTTACAACTCGACAAGCGAGCATCCGGTTATAGGAACTAAATGGGTCTTTAGAAATAATTAGACGAAACTAGAAATCTTGTAAGGAATAAAGCAAGATTAGTGGCTAAAGGATACAATCAAGAAGAAGGTATTGATTTTGACGAAACCTTTGCCCTTGTTGCACGACTAGAAGCGATAAGAATACTATTAGCATTTGCATCACATATGAATATAAAACTTTACCAAATGGATGTCAAATGTGCCTTCTTGAATCGATACCTATAAGAAGAAGTCTACATAGAACAACCTCCTAGCTTGAAAACCCAAACTTCCCTAATCATGTCTATAAACTTCAAAAAGCTCTCTATAATCTAAAACAAGCTCCCAGGGCTTGGCATGAAAGATTGAGCAAATTTCTTTTAGAACATGGTTTTAATCGGGGACTCATTGATAAGACTTTATTTACTAAAACCAACGGTCACAATTTTATAATTATTCAAATTTATGTAGATGATATACTTTTTGGCACTGCAAACAATTCCCTCTGTGAAGAATTTTCCAACCTTATGAGAAAAGAATTTGAGATGAGCATGATGGGAGAATTAACCATTTTCTTAGGCCTTCAAATCAAATAGTGTAAAGCATTTTCATTAACCAAAGTAAACATGTAAATGAATTACTAAAAAGATACAAAATGGATCAAGCCAAACATGCTAGAACACCTATGGCTCGAATGAAAAGTTAAACCTTGACAAAGATGGAAAACCCATTAGTGAGAAGGTACATTGAGGCATGATTGGACCACTACTTTATTTTACCGCGAGCCAACCTGACATCATGTTTGGGACTAAAAATTTAGGATAATGGTACCCTTGGGGGGGAGGGGAGTTTCTCTTTAGTAGGATACACTGATGCAGATTATGCAATTATAAACTTGATAGAAAAACTACATCAGGAACATATCAGTTTCTTGAACCAAGCTTAGTTTCTTGGCAGTCCAAGCAATAAAATTCTGTAACCCTCTCAACAGCGAAAGTAGAATGCATCGCTGTCGGTGCCTGCTGTGCATAGCTACTTTGGATAATGCAGCGGTTATGGAATCTTGGGATAAATCTCAAAGAAGTCCCAATCAAACGTGACAATAAAAGTGCTATCAATATCACTAAAAATCCAATTCAACACTCCTATACCAAACATAGTGGGGTACGTCACATTTTATTCTAGATCATGTTGAAAAAGGTCACATTACGCTAACATTTATGCCTATGGATTATCAATTAGTTGATATTTTTACTAAGCCTTTGAGTGAAGATCATTTTAATTTTATCCGACATGAACTTGGAATGCTAGATATTGATGCATAAATTGAGGGGGAGCCCTCTCTTATGACTAATCCAGTTTGTGAAGCGAATTTCAGGAATGACCATTCTCACTTCGCTCAAGAGCATTGAAATTCAAGTTGATCCACTTAATCAGGTACGTCACAACACCCTAGATTCAATTGATATGATCTGAAAATTCAATTTTAGTGCCTTGAAATGAATCTAGCACAAAACAAAGTGAGCAGAATTGATAGAAGAAAGTTCCCTGCATAACTTTCCTTCCATCGAACACCAACAAGGTTTAATTTATCTTGAAAAATTATTTCAAACTTCTTTTTGACACATGACTTTAGCACAAATATTCCGGCGATATCTTCCAACGTTAAACAAAAATTCTTTTTAATGATACATGCAAATCTGCCAGGACTTCTTTTCGACAAAAATGACCAAAATAAGGCCTTCCATAACTCTGACATCTCACACCTTCCTTTTCTCTCTCTTACTTTCCCTTTCTCCACCTACTTTCTCTCTCCTCCCTTCGATTACCCCAGCTAAGCTGATTCTCCACCTTCCAAATTCAACCCCATTCATCTTATTCCTTTCAAAATCGCACCAGGTTGCCCGGATCTCCTCTTATTCGCACCTTCATGGTCCTAGTTCCACTACATAAAACCACCTTGAGCTCCAAACTCTTCTCCATGCCCCATTGCTGCCACTCTTGAAGCTCTTTCCTTCAACAACGGTGCCCAGAACTAAAGGTCTGAAAGCTTCTTCCTCTCCCCAAAAACCGACACCTTCCACCTCCAAGCTCCATAAAACCACCCCTCGGTCGTACCTACTCCGCTGAAGTGCTCAAATCTCCATCGGTCGGTCCTCCACTCCGTCCCTTGCTCGACGCCAAGCACCCCTCAGATGATCTCCGACTCAACCACCGCCTCAGAACCAACTCTCTCGACTTCACCGCCTTCTCTGGCCGCCGACGACATCTCCTTTTCCACGGCTGACACCCCGACATCCGTCGCCGCCAGGACGCCCTCGATCACTCCTCAACCATCCTCCGCCACCTCTCCAGGGCCCACACCCACCAACACTGAGGTAATCCCCCTAGCTTGGCTCCATTCAAGTTTAGCTAGAGACAAATTCCTATCCCAGCTTATAAACCGACCTATGCGTGCTGTGAGAGGGTCAATGGTGAGTCACTTAAGGCTAAACAATTGGGTTTTATTGAGTATCTGTTGAGGAGCAATTGCTGCATATTGATAGATTTAGGTACTGACTAACATCCCTAGCTTGTCCGTATGTTTTATGCCAACCTTTGAATAGTTAAATCTGGCCCTGTCATATCCCTTGAAAGCCAAGTGAAGCACATAAAATTTACCCTCACTGAGTCCGAATTAAATGCCATTCTTAACCTACCAACTCCCCTTCATTTTCTCTGTACCAGACTGATGCACGAAATTAGTGCTTAACTGAATTTGCTCACCGTCACAGTTAAGCTCACCCATCTCATCTCTCATATCTCATTCTCTAACAAGACCCACGTCTACTATACTATGTCATCATTCCTACCATTCTGCCCAAGCCCAATTCTACTGATAGTGTCAACACCAAAGCCCTTGAACTCATCTACCTCTTAATGACTGGTAAATCGATCAACTTTGCTCGCTATATTCTTGGGTCCATGTCCAAAGTCAATCAATTATGCGTCCTGCCCTACTACCTTATGCTAATCTCCTGACTCTGTTGTTTAACCACTTTGACGTGTGCTTAGATCACAAACTCAAAGAGACCAAACCTGTACCAATAATTACTCCTGCCTCCTTGAACATCATTCAGTTCTTCAAAACTGTCGCTGGTGCCTGGAAATTTGTCGAGGATATGACCCACGAAGAACTTGTCTGTATATCCAAAAAATATGGTCAACATGTCAAACCACGCCTTACCTCTCCCCAATCCACTCCTGCTCCCTTCCTTCTCGATCATATGATGACCCTTGATGAGCCAGTCTATAAGCTTCAGGAGACGGGTGAAAAACTTGAGTATATTGTGGTTCGACAAGCTGATGTGCTAGATGGGATTGTGCATAATCAAGCTGTCATTGAAAACCATCTCAATCGCATGCAAACACTGCTCACCTCTCATATCTTTGAGGTGCATCAAAAGCTCAGTGACCTCATCAATCTGGGAAGCTTGACTCGCCAATGTGCTCACAAAGATGTTCCTCTCTATGCCGCTGAATAAGCCTAAAGCTCCGCCTATGCTGCTCAGCTACTCTTTGCTACTAGCCGAGCCTCCAAGACAAAGCTCTGATCTCATCCTTGCTTGTTTTAGCTTCTTTTTCATTTGTTTTAGCACCAATCAATTCCCACTATCCTGTTGTTATGCTTACACCTTTTTTTCTCACTTCCCTCCTTTTTGATGAAAGAGGGGGAGAAGGTGTGGTTACTTGTTACTGCTTATTACTGCTTATATTGCTAGTTGCTTAGGTTTTAATGTTAGTTGCTTAGATAGCCTATTTTGCTAAACTATGTTGTCTGACAAAGTATGTCTGCTTCATGACTTAGTAATATTTAAAATGCTTAGTTGCATAATTTCCCAATATCTAGATCATGTATGTTTATTAGGTATGTTCTGGGAAACTAAATTCCTCTGTTTTACATCTATGCTAAATATCATGAATTCGGCATGACATAGCTATATAAAGCTGAAATAAGCCACTAAAGTTAATTTTGTCTCTCATCAAAAAGGGGGAGATTGTTGACTCCCTTTAGTGGCTAAGAACATCAAAATTAATTAAAAACTTGGATGTAAAAATAAGAAGTTCGAAAATGAAATGCAAGCGTAAGTAACCCATTTATACCAAGAAAAACGTGTGAATGTTTAAGGAGAAGATATGTGTGATTTTATTTGATTGGGAAGCCAATCAAGGAAATTAATTTGAATTTCAAATTTTGAGGAATCAGATTAATTGATTTGTCATGATTTTATCCTCATATGATAAATATGCTTCTAACGCATGATACTTACCATGTAGGAATGATATGATATGATTAAGTCAAATTAAGTAACATTAGCCCTTGATTCTAGAATGAATTTCTGTAATATCTTGCAATAGCAAGGAAAAGATATTGTACAGCATTATATCAATACAATCATGGTAAAGATTGTAAGAAAATCAAATCAGAAACTGCTGACCAGATATCAAGGGACTAAATGCAATTCCAATATATTCTAGATAGAATTTTCTATCTTGGCAGAATTGGTGCACGATCAGTAAAGCCTATAAATAAAGGCCAAATGAGGAAGAGCAGAAATCCAAGCAATTGTGAAAAAAGCATTGAGAATATTCATTGATTTATTGTGCTAAGCGTTGATTTGAGATCAAAGAATTGAGGTGGAAAAATATTATTAAGAAGTGAACTTAGAGTTTGTGAGGTGAACTCCACCCTAACTTAAACTAAGGGGTTGGTTTAAGTAATTGGGATCTCTAAAGTGAGGTAACTTTGAGAGATAATTGAGAGTTCATCTTAATTAAAAAAAATAGAGTGTTGAATCCTAGAGTTGGATAATTCTAGGTGGGGACTTAAGCCTGATTGAGGCCCTACCTCGTTAAAATATTGTTGCGCATCATCTTTAATTTTCGCATTTACGTTTGAGTTTGATTTTAAGTTTTTTGCAATTCCCCTTCTAGGGTGATTTGAATCTTCATATAATGTTAAATTAATTTACCTATTTGATCCAAGCCGTTGAAATAGCTATTTTCTTCGATTAAAATAATAAAAAACATGAGTAAAAAAATTACTTGCACTTGAGGGGCGCTTCAATGCCCGACATTCCTGCCTTATCACGTCAATAACTTCTCCACCTCAAAAGGACTTCTCCACTCCAACTCCTATATTTTGACTTTTCTTGAAAATAATTTATGAGATTTTATTTTATCCTTTTTTAATAATTTTTGCATAGGAGCTTCAATGTAGCCAGAAACAAGCAAAAATTTAAGAAAAAGGTTGGTAAATATGGAAACTAAATATTAACATCTATTACGAACCTTCAAATACTTTGTTATAATTAGTTATATTACTATATCTGCAAAAAGCACACATTATTAGCTAAGAGTTTAAATAAAATGAAAATGGTGGATTGTCAAATTGGGCATAGTAATCTAGATCATTTTTTTTTTTTTTGGTTTTTCCTCTGCGAAAAGATTTAAATGGTTAAATCTATCTATCTATATATACTATTATAGTAGCAATCTTTGTAAAACCTTAGAATGGTACAACGAAAGTGATTTGTGGATATTAGCATGATCTACACCGTTAAATTAATTTACCTATTTAATCCAAGTTGTTGAAATAGCTATTTTGTTCGATTAAAATAATAGCAAAAACTAAGTAAAAAATTACTTGCACTATATTTTGACTTTAGAAAAAAAACGGTGATTCTTCTATAATTGGAAAAAAAAAATCAACTGTGTTACTTAAAATCATTCTCATCCCTTGATTTTCTTTCTTAAAATCTGAACCAACAATTTTTCTAATTGATCTTACTTGATATAACCTGTTTAAAATCTACAGTTTTCCCCTATGACATCTTCGCTCTCTATTTCCCCATTCCCTTCGCTCTCTATCTCCCCATTCCCCCACTTCCAAAAAACCAGGTTTTGATTCTTTGATTCATCAATTTCTTTTCTCTTTCATCTGTTTAGTAATAAATATATTTTCTTCTCTTTAATGGCAGATGAAATATGGCCCACTTCAATCTACTCACAACCTCTTCCCCCTTTTCTATTCCATTTTCATAAACTTAATATAATGTCGGAAGATGGACAGAGTTTCTCAAATAGCACCAAAAAGAAGTGCTCAACTTCCTTAATGGCTTCTATTGGCATCACCCTCATGTACTTGAAAATCAATGTTCAAAAAATTGAGTGAATTTAAGCTTGCCTACTATTTTAGATGATTTAATTTATAAATTGAGATTATGGTTGTCAAGTATTGAAGAGTAGCAGAATGCATCAATCGGTCACCATTTTTAATGGTCTGAAATTATATTATTCCATGACTACTACTTGGAACAATATTCAAGAACATTAATTTTTGCCTACTATTAGCTATCATCACGCACGACCAGGCTATGTGATTGAGAAAAGCAAGTATAACTAATTAATTGCTCATCAGTTGAAAGTAGAAAATTGAAATTTCCAATAACAAAATTTAATACTTAATGTCAACAGTGTTGCTATACGGAGAGTGGAAGACATGACCACATCATAGTGTGAAGATTCCAAATTAATTGAGCATCAATCTCTCGCATCAACATAACTTGAAGTTGACTAATCCTGGTGTACCTACATCTGTCACGATGATTCGTTGCACTTTTCCTCCCAAACAATCATCTGGGTGACTTTCGATTTTAAGAGAGTGGATTAGGGAAGGAAAAGCATGATAGTAAGCCATGAAAAGATGGATACTCTTAATTAGCAAGTCATTTGTAAAAGGTTTCAATGGTGGAGATATTTTTACAAGCTCAATGGTTCAACTTTTGCAACTACTATAATTGAAAAAAAAAATAATTATGGTAGAATTTATGGAAAAAACCCCTGACCAATATGAGTAAGTAACATAAAAGACTTCTCCATCCCAACTTCCCAATCATATCAATCTCCGATTCTACTTTACAATTGAAATATCCGCTTATTAAATCTCTACCATTGATATAGAAAAATACCTTTTTTTATCATAGAAAAAGCTAAAAATTCACCCAGTATCTACCCCCTTTTCATGCGCCCCATCTCTCTCTCTCTCTCTTCCATCATCCAATCAAAACTCACCTTTCCTCTCTCTTTGTGCTACTCCGAACTAAGAATTTTGTATGCTTGCATTTTGTAAGTGAATAGCCCCCTTTCCCTTTCAATGTTATGGCATGCTCGAATTGCCTATATACTGCCCCCTTCTGCATAATCATCTTCTATATCAGGATTCTGATTGATATTGGTATTGTTCCTCATTGTGTGACTCTTTGCAAAACTAAAAGGATTTTGACTAATGCAGATGCATGTTATCACATGGATTGTAACTTACAGGAGGATGCAGTAATGTGTTGATAATTTCTTTGAATTAATTCAAAATATCATTGCACGAATGGGATGATTAGTCTGATCAATTGTTTATTGTGTTTCCTTAATGATTTTTATATGCCTTCAAGGACAGATTGTGCAAAGTGGGACATGAACAACCATGAAATTTACTGTTGTTTTTGGGTCAGATTTGAAGGTCTTGCAATATTACTATTCTTTGAAGATATTACAAAGGGGGATGCTAATTGACAAGAATGAGGAAGCAAATCAACTTACTAGAAGAAATAGATGGGTTGTTTAATATAGGGAGCTTATATAGGAATTTATGTATAATTTTCTATGTTTATAACTAGGTGGGGGTCTCTAACATGCGTTATGTTTTTTGAAATTTTTTTATGGATTTACCATAAGGGAAAGCAAGTGTTAGATATGTTACGGTGTAAAATTTGTAAACCATAAATGTAGGAGTTTAAAGGAGGAAATGACTTTATTTTGAAAGAGATTTAGATGTCTCTAATTATTCTTGAAGATAATGTCATCTAAAGCAAAAGAACTAATATTTTCCGTTGATAACTTAGCGAGCCTATTTTATATGCGAGTGATACATGATCCCAATTGTCTCATGCAATGTGATGATTATTTCGTTAATCAATACCTACTTTTAATGCGGTAGTTTTTTTTGTCTCAGATATAATTCACTTATAACTGAACTTAGTGAGATTTGAGACTACAAAGGATTCAGAGAGAGGGGAGATGGATATGATTCCCAATTAAAGTTTCTATTGATTGAAAAAGCCAATTTCGCTACTTGTATGATCAAGTAAATCAAATAATGTTATATCGGAATGTTTAGAAAATATTTATGCAATAAATGATTTTATAAAATGAATACTCTATAGTTTTTAAGTTAAAATTTTATTTAAAAGATACTCCGTGCATCACACGAGTGTATACTAGTACTATTATGATAGCAATGTTTGCAAAACCCTAGAATGGTGTTACGAGAGTAACTTGCAGAGATTAGCATAATCCATACCGTTAAATTAATTTACCTATTTAATCGAAGCCGTTGAAATAGCTATTTTATTCTATTAAAATTAATAACAAAACGTGAGCAAAAAAATTACTGACGCTAGAAGGTCTCGTTAACACCCAACATTCCTACCTATCACTTCAATAACTTCTCCACCCCAAAAGGACTTCTCCACCCCAACTCCTATATTTTGACTTATCATGAAAATAATTTACAACATATTATTTTATCATTTTTTGAATAATTTTTGCATAGGGGGTTCAGTATAGCCAGAAACAAGCCAAAATTTAAGAAAAAGATTGCTAAGGATGGAAATTGAATGTTAACATCTATTGCGGACCTTCAAATACTTTGTTATAATCAATTATATTACTATATCGGTTAAAAGCATGCATTATTAGCTAAGATTCCAAATAAAATGAAAATGGTAGATTGTCAGACTGGGCATAATAATCTGGAACAATTTTTTTCCTACTATGAAAAAATTTGAAGGGCTAAATCTTTTTCCTAACTACGCATTGTTAACACGCATAATAATTTTTTTTTTCACTCCCAAAAAATCATATGGGTTACTTTCAATGTTGAGAGAGTGGATTAGAGAAGGAAGAGCATGGCAGTATGCCATGAAAAACGAATATTCTAAGGAAGAGAGAATAATGTCTTTAACTCGATTAGCAAGTCATCGGTAAAAGGTTTCAGCAGTGGGGATTTATTTTATAAGATCAATAGTTCAAATTTTGCAACTACTATAATGGAAAAAAAAATCATTATGGTAGAATTTATGGGGAAAAAAAACCCTGATCAATATGTAAGTAACGTGAAAGACTTCTCCACCCCAACTTCCCAATCTTCTCAATCTCCAATTCTGCTCTACAATTGAAATATCCTCTTATTAAATCTTTGCCATTGATATAGAAAAAGTATCTTTTTTTAATTACATAAAAAGCTAAGAATCTATCCAGTAACTACTCCCTCTTCGCTCCATCTCTCTCTCTCTCTCTCTCTCTCTCTCTCTCTCTCTCTCTCTCTCATCATCCAATCACAACTCGCCCTCCCTCTCTCTTCACAAAGACTTTTGAATGCTTGCATTTTGTAAGTGAACAAGCCCTTTCCCTTTAAATGTTATGGCATGCTCGAATTGCCTATATAATGCTCCCGTTCTCGCTCAATCATCTTCTATATTAGGATTCTGAATGATGTTGGTATTGTTCCTCATTGTGTGACTCTTACTTTGATTAATTGTTATGACGTAGATTGTAAATTCTACGAGGATGCAGTAATGTGTTCGTAATTTCTTTACTTAATTCAAATTGCCATTGCACGATCAGGATGATTACTTTGATTAATTATTTTATGTTTGCTTGATGATTTTTATATGCCTTCAAGGCCAGATTGTACAACATGAGAAATGAACAACTATGAAATTTACTGTCGTTCTAGGGTCAGATTTCAAGGTCTTGCAACATTGCCATTCTTTGAAGATATTACAAAGGGAGGTGCTAACTGACAAGAAGGGGGAAGCAAATCAACTAATTAGAAGAAACAGATGGGTTGTTTAGTATAGTGAAGCGGAGTGTAAACCTTGCACAGGAATTTATTTATAATTTTCTATATTTATAACTAAGTGGGGGTCTCTAACATGTGTTATATTTTTAGAAAATGTTTTATTGGGTTATCATAGGGAGAAGCAGTTGTTAGATACGTTATAGAACAAAACTTGAAAACCATAAAGATTGATGTATAATGCATAAACATAGGAGTTTAAAGGAGGGAATGACTTTATTTTGAAACTAATTCGAATGTCTCTAATTATTCTTGAAGATAGTGTCGTCTAATATAAAAGAATTGGTACTTTTTGCTTATAACTTAGCAAACCTATTTCATATGTGAGTGATGCATGATCCCAATTGTCTTACACTATGTAATGATTATTTCATTAATCAAGACCTACTTTTAATGCGTTATTTTTTTCTTTCTCAGATATAATCAACTTATAACTGAACTTAGTGAGATTTGATGCTACACAGAGTTAAGAGAGAGGGAAAAAGGATTTGATTCCCAATTACAGTTTTTATTAATTGAAAAAGCCAATTTACTACCTATATGATCAAGTAAATTAGATAATGTTATATCTAAATGTACAGAAAATATTTATGCAACAAATAATTTTATAAAATGGATACTCTATAGTTTTAAAATTAAAGATTTATTTAAAAGATATTACGTGCATTGCACAGATCTATCCTAGTCATTATTTAATTTTAGCGTATTTCTTTTGTCATATACTAAGTTTCAGAGAAGCAATAAAACAATACAATAACTAGCCCAATTAATCGAATTTCACCACCTTTGGGCTAATAAAATACATGTAGCTAGAAGTGACCCACCAAATCACGATTTAAATTAACAAAATAACACAATTCATCTCAAAAATAGACCACCATTAAATTAACAGACCCTCACAATAATTCAGCCCTCCAAAGTTAGACAAATAGCACTGTGGCTATCATAAAATTAAAGTTGGCAATACCTCAATAGACTATGCCCAACAATCACATAGGTTGATGACTTCTTGTACCAATATTTCATAATGGATCAATTTAATTTCCTTTTGGTTACTTAATTAATTGGAACTCCTAGCAACGCAGGTCCAATCAAAAATGAAATTCTTTACCTCCTCCCACTCACTAGCAATGGCTCCAATATATTCCATCCCAATTCCTTCGCTCAAAACCCTCAAAACTATGTATCAAGCATACGAAAATGGATTTGATATTATCATAAACCAAGCTAAATCTCCAAATCTTGTTACTTCTTATATTGTACTTGATATTCTCAATTATTGGTCGCTCATCAGTCATCACCAACAACCTTCAAATCCACCGCCTTACCCACCTCCCATATAGTAGGATCTTTTTGGGAGATAGAATCTATAAATTGATTATTGTTATGCTCCACAACCACTTTTTCATATTGCTTGCCGAGTCTTACGGGCGTTGCCTTACTGAATTTTCATTTGCTGGAGCTTATCACCTCCACTTGATCATTGGGTTGCCTTCCTATATCTGCACTAGGCTTCTTCTTAAGTGCACTCTTTTTCATGCTCCTGATGGATTTCTGACTGTTACTTAGAGCAAGTGGCTTGTGCACTACAATTTCCATTTGGATGGGAATATCTAAGAATTGATCAGAATGTGTTTCAAAACCACTTTCGACCACATGATCATAATTAGGTGCACTTGTAAAATTTGGTTCATCATTTGTTCATTGATTGGCTCACAAGTATCTCTGTCTATCCCTTGGAAATTGCGTACTAGGTTGGAGTCTTTATTGATAAGTGGATCTACAATGGTCCTAATTTTAATTGTAATCCCGAAGGTTTTTATGGAGTTAGTTATTTTTTGATTTTTCAGTTCTAATAGGCTCCATTTCCAGCCAGGGTCAATGTTTGTGTAAAATTTTAGCAGTTTTGGGATTGCGCTGGATGCCTACATATTGACCAAATTCAAGAGAAAAAGTGAGAGGAAATATGGGTTATTATGTTTGTTAAAAAGCAAGAAGGTTTTAAGGCCATTAACTTTTCAATTATGGTTAAATGATTGAAGGCATAAAGGTGCACATGACTTGGGCAAAATTTCATAAAGAAAGTCATCTTGAAGGGGTAGGAAAAGGAATTCTCCACAAAGAAGTGGATGCTAAAAAGTAAAAATGTCCCTATTCAAACTCCAGATGTTCAAGGTGTGGTTTATCTCAATGATAAGAAAAGGTAGATTTGATCAGTGGGCCGAGGCCTCATGTAACCTACCCCACCCCACCCTACCCCACCCCTAGAAATGAGGACCAGGGTCAGAGTGTTGTCCTTCTAACCTACCCAGACCCTCAAATGGAAGGCACTGGACTCTGACAAGGGTTAGACTCGGTATAGGTTTTAACCCTCTGATCCATACCACTAATCCTGAATTAAAATATTTAAAATAAAAAAAAACAAAAGACATTGGGTTTCATTTGTTCAAAGTCTTTTGGCTTTCTACTTTCTCACCTCATTTGAGTTCCCCTCTCACTCCCCTTCTCCAGATCTCACTAACTTTCAATCCTCTTAAACTCCCACTCTAATGTTTGGGATAGTTTAAGTAGACTAATTGCTATAATTACTAAATTTTGTATTAGAATGTTTATGGTCAGGATATTGTTCATTGAGACATTCTATAATCGCTAGGCCTTTCATTTATAGGATGTTCAATGCTGAACTTTATTATAAAATGACACTTAGTGAAAAATCTCATTTTCTGTATATAAAAGTTTGAGGGTCGGATGTGACCTAATGTCCAAGGGTACTTGTAGGGCCATGGCTAGAGTTGAGAGAATGCTGACCCGCATAAGGGTCAGGTAGGGTTAGGGTAAAGGAAACCCTACTTGCCAACCCCATAACTTGGCCCTCAATTTAATCAGGCATAAAGCGAAGCTGAAAATGATAGCAAATGAAAGTGAGGCGAAAGTTGACAATGAGGCCACGTATCAGGTCTTCTGCAAGTAGTGATGAGGAGATTGGTAGTTCCTTAGAGTTTTGTTGGTCATGCTAAAATGGACATTCAGGTTCACAAAATTAAAGAGTAGCAAATTTTAGAGAAGACGTAGAAAAGACTAGTAACAAGAGTCTAAAGTTAAGCCATGACTCGCCCACCCCTATTGAGATTGCCAAAAATGCCTTGAATATTAGGAGAAAGGATTGGTATTTGTGCGATTTGAGATGAAATTCTGCTAATTAAAAAAATTGTGAAAAATCTAAGAAATGCGATGGAAAATAGCAAGGAAACTTTAGGTCCTTAGTAGCATGGGTAGTAGTTGTTTGATTTCTAGCTATTTGTTGTCTAAATATGATTCCTAGTAGTTCTTATGAGGACTTCATGTAAATTTTAGGTGATGAACTATCTTCATAACTAGTAGCTATGCATTTTTCAGGTATTTTCTAGTGGCTATGCCCCATTAATGATCAAAGAAAATTATAACATATATTCTTATATGTAATTCTTAATTCTTAATCTTGTATGTGAAATGAAATTTTGAATAACATTGATGGAAAAGTGACAAAACACACAACATTTTGTAATTTTTCAAAGAACATTCTAAAAAACTATGGATATCACAAGTCATGCTATGTTGCAACAAAAGACAAATATAAAGTAAAAAATTCAATAGCCACAAATGCAAGTGCAAGGTTTTCAAGACAACTATCAAAACGGCTTTCAAGACGGATATCAGAACATACGTGATAATTAATCTCTTAAGGATTTTTCAGGCCTTGTAACTATAAACGGCTGTATCTTAGCACTGAGGATATGGCATTCTTGAAGATGCATACCCTCTGTTCCTTTCATGCATCACGACATGGCTCCTCTAGACAAAGTGGTAAATGCAGCTGTGGAATGTTTATTTTCCTTTATTTAGAACTTTAAGTCAACTTTTTCACTAATGGATGCATGTCAATATAAGAGAAAAGCGGTAAAAGAAGGTATGAATGTCCCCCCCCCCCACCTCAATAGTATTGAAAGAGAGGAATGAGACTATTTTGAGGGTGAACCTTTAGATTGTGAAGTTGATGTTGGCGTATCAAGCTCCAAATAGGCTATTGAATACAAGCATGGTCCTTAATGGTTTCTTACACTCCAAGTGATATAGCCAGACGTTTTGATTGTATTAGGAAGTTATCCACTCTGTAATCTCTATCTAAAATATCTAGTTGTACTTACATACCACCTACTAATAAAAAATAAAAATAAAAAAAATGTTGGCATTAAGGGTTGAAGCCTTCTAAATATGATAGTCCAATGAATTACTTAGTTGAATTGGTGTTTGTGTAAGGCCTCTTTTATAGCTCAATTCATTTTTTTTCTTATTTCTCATAATGTTTCTCAGTGAGACCATCCTTACCTAAGACCAATTTTATTTAGTACATGCTAATTAGTTGTTCTTCGTGGGCTAATTTGCATTAGCTCTTGGCAAGCCATTAGCGGATTTTTGTTAAGGTCTCTGATGTGGGCACACCATTAAACAAAACTATTGAAGATCAAATAAATGGACCTATTCAATTTGATAGCCAACCATGAAAGTGCAACATCATCCAATTGAGAAAGACTCACCACATCTATTCCCATGGCCTTCTCCTTTCTTGTTAGAATACCGTGATAATCCCATAGACTAAACCTATCTTTTTCAACCAAACCGCGGGCCATCTTTTTGTTAATAATCTCACATGTACATTTAATGTCACATGGCCCAATAATCAGGTCATTTAATTGCTCTAGAACTTTTCACAAATCAAATAGTACCACAAGAGCACCTTGGTTTAGCCCACGGACCATGGCCATCAATATGGCTATTGGGCTTCCTCGTTTTTCTACTATTTTGGCTGGGTTTCAAGGAGCTGTTACGTGGGAGTTCAAGGGTATTACTTAATATCCATGCACCAGTATCATCCTTTTTGTCAATCTCTAAAGGATGATTTTATAACTCGTCCCTTGGTCTTTTCCTCCTTTATTGCAGGAATTTCATTTCAACATTCCATATGTTAGGTGTTTTGGTTTAGGCATTTGGTGAGCAATTTGCTACCATTTGTGTGACGGATTTCTCCCACCATGAGGTGTCTTTCGTTCTCTTGGCACCACTTGAGCTATTGAGAGATTTTTAGAATTCT
Source organism: Carnegiea gigantea (assembly GCA_029747015.1). Classification (NCBI taxonomy): domain Eukaryota; kingdom Viridiplantae; phylum Streptophyta; class Magnoliopsida; order Caryophyllales; family Cactaceae; genus Carnegiea; species Carnegiea gigantea. The sequence goes on along the minus strand of JAKOGI010000089.1, from coordinate 872,423 downwards.
TTCTCTCATTCCTATTCTACTTTTCTATTGGAGAGTTTTTGTTATAAGATTGTTATCTCTTTGATCTCATTGTTGCTTACTAGTCCACTGAGATTGGTCTCGCTCTTTTGCATTGATTTCATTATACTTGTACACTCCTTCAGATCTATTTTTGGACTCTCACTAGTGGCAGATCTAAACTTTCTAGTCAGGGGTGTCCATCTTTGAGCATTATTTTCTTTGTTGTTTTTCATGTTGTTTCCTTTTTGCATATGTTAAAGTAAAATTGGATCAATCCATTTAAAACTTATTAAAAAAGACAAAGATAAACTCAACTATGAAACAAACAAAGCATTGCAAGGCTAATAAATCAACATCTGATTAACTTAAATATGAAACTTAGCTATGGATAGAAATAAAACTACAGATTACCATAGAAACTAAAGTCAATTAAATCAAGCAACAATATTGGACTTGCTAGTTCAAATGAAGAAATGAGAGCCTGAGACTGTGACATAATATTTAACAAGCACTTAGCTAGCTACAAAGATCCAAGCAATTGCTAAATAGCAAGAGTTGAGACCAAAATGAATTTGATACTTGTGTAGACTTGATTCCACAACAACAAGATTCAACAAAGGAATGCACAACATCATGTTAGGGAAACAGTTTTAATATTTATAAACCCCAAGTGCAAGGTGTATCGTTGAGTACTCGAGGTATCGTCCGCAGAGAGTTGAGTTTCTAAGTACCAGAACTAACTAAAGCGTCTCAAGTAAGGCAAAACTGAAGGAATACGAAATAGAACCAAACTACTAAAGAGAAAACAAAAGACTATGATTAGACCTAGGATAAACCAAGTAATTAAGTCAAGCCCAAACCTTCCCTAGCTATGCTAGCATTCAGAGTTGATTGGTTGCATCGTTGAGCCACCTAAGCCCTCTCTCAAGGGTCAATAGGTTAATCTAGTTGCTCTAACCACCTATTTTCATGGGATTAGCTCAACTAAACTACTAGATTGACAGCCCTTGACCTAACTAGCGATGAAACTATTTTCATGTCCCAATCCCAACTATTCTCTCCACCCACACTAGACAATCGATCTCACCTCTCAGCATAAGTCAATTGCCCCAAAACACGGATGAAAGCTCTTTCAAGCATTTCATCGAACAATTGGCGGACGTGAAAGAAAACTCTAAATTCTAGGCATAAACAATGTAATGTTGGGCCCTAAACAAGGTTAATCAACCATCAAGGGCTAGCCGCAATCCAATCCAATACAAACTAACAACTAAACATCATAAACACATGTAAACCTAAACTAGCAAACAAGAACATGAACTTGAACAAGAGAAGAAAGAGAATGAAATAAATCAAATTTAAACAACTAAATAAACATGAATTAACAATGAAAACTAAACATTTAAACTAAACAAAACAAATACCAGAATTAAACTAGCAAAACGTAAACAAGAACAACATATGAACTAAAGAGAGAAAAGGGAAGAAAACTTAGACTTAATTGATAGAAGGAACTTGAAATCCAAATGTTGAATCAAAGATTACAATCCTCAATCCGAATCTAATCCTCCTATTGAGGTTTCATTTAATAAACTAACCTAAAACCTAGCCTAAAAATCGGCAGAGAGAGCCCCGAACGACCCCCCGAACAAAAACGCCGAAGGAGGGTTAAATAGAAAAATCGAGCGAACGGGCGAACAGGGGGGAGGCACGACCGTGCCGCATAGCACGGCCCCACCGTGCCAAGGTGGCATGACCATACCATGTGGCACGGCCCCACCATGCCACTTTTCTGGCATGGTGGCTCGGCCCCCCTGCCGTTCCTTCTTGTCGGCTTTTGCTCTTTTTGCCCGTCTTCGCTCCTTTTTACGACGTTTGTTCGATTTGAAGTTTATTACCTATAAAAGCAAATAAAACAAGTAAAAACTCTAAAAATTATATTATTATACGAGCTAAAATTAGGTAAAAGGGGCACGTAAAACACGATAAATTATCACCTAACAAATACCCTTACACCTCTCTTCTGCTCGTCCTCGTGCAAAATAAAATAAAAACTAACCTAAGAACCTAACTTACTGTTGTAGGAATCACGATTGCATTTAGCGTATGCAACAAGCCCTTTCAATCCCTCGGTTCCCCCAAGTGGACGAGTAAGGTCTTGTAAGGGTTTGCAGAAGATATACACACAAAATATTGAAAAAGGAAACAGGTGGAAAAGGAGAAAGGAAAACAAAGAAAACAAAACAAATATACAAACAAGGTACAAATATCTATACAAGGGGAAAAACTGTACACATTTTAGCCAATCAAATCACCAATGTAGCAAAGATATTAGCCTATATATAAACATAGTGTACATATCAAGGCTCTCTATCCACATACATGATATCAATGCACCAACTTTTCACCCCACTGTACATCAAAACCTAGAATCCATCCTAGTACTTAGTATGTAAGTGTATCATCATTCTAGGACTTAAGCTTACCAAAATCAAACTCGTTCTCACTTGACTGACACATGCTACATTATTAACTTATTAACAAGGGAAGCAAGCTTTCCTAGTGGTGGTATTGCCTCAAAGGGTAACACCCAGTAGCACGTGCCTCAAAAGGTAATGCCCAGTGGCGCATGCCACAAAGAGATACTTGTCATTCCAAATTTAATTTTTTTTCTTTTTTTCCCTCATTTTTTTGAATGCAAACAAAAATTAAAGTAACCGTGTCGAAAACAGGTGGGAGAGTCAATCACGGAAGACTAAGATCCTACGATAATGATAAAGTGTACACAAGGACTGGATTACTTAGCTATAACAGACTGTTAGGATTAGAATTGGGACCAAGAGTGACACACTTGGGACAAAGATCTATCATGAACAACTTAAGTAGGTACAAGCTAATAGCTAAGGTACAAGAGATCAAAGTTAGTCAAAATAGTACAAGACCCCAAAAGCCAAAAAGAAAAACTATGCAAAGAAAAGGAAAAATTGAAAAATTAGCACAAAAAATAAAAAATTTGCACAAAAATAAGAATGAAAGGGTAAATGATCCCACCGCCACACCTAAATCTCACAATGTCCTCATTGGGAGTCGGGAGTCATCACCAACCATAAAACACACAAAAACCAAAATCAAACAAAACGTACATATACACAAGCTAACTCACTCATCCAAAACACAAAAACACACAAAGGTGATCATAGCCCTCAACTGGCTCAATAAATTCCCAAGTATCACCTCAAAATGATCACCACAAAAGTACAATCCTAATATTCACACCTAAACAAAAACAAAAAGAGAGAAAATAAAAAATAAAAAGAAGTGGGGGAAGAGTGAGAACGATTATACTAGGTCGGGTACTGATTGTACCCAAAACTATGCCACAGCGGCTTAAGGAGCATTAGCCACTCCTTGTCTCTCAAGACGCGAACTATCAGCTCGTATGCAGTCAAAGCTTACAAGAGCTTATCATGTGCCTGTGTTTGCATCTCAGAATGATGTAAGTAAGAAAACACAGAGAAGATCATAGCAAAGAAAATCGGTGCCCTTTTATACTTATCAAATGCCATAAAAAAAGTCAAAAGCATGATCAAAGGAAGTGTTCCATATGACTTTTCTAGGCCAGTCTTCTAGGTATACACAATAAGGATCCAAGGAGGGGTTATACCCTCTAATATCGCCTAGGAACTCGTGAAATGCATGCAAGTGGGGGGGCGTTGGGAAGGAGGGGGGTGAAATGGGGGTCGAGTCAAGTGGTTCGGTGCAAATTGGGTCGACATAGTCAAAACTAGGTGCAGCACCAACCACCAAACTATCATCACACACCTCCTCGAAAGGAGCCTCCTCAAGGTGTGACTCAACCAAGATAGGTTCTTTCGACCAAGTAAAAAAATCATCCTCCAAAACAATAACATCACCCCTATACCACTCACCCATCTCTAACCCCGTGCATTGAGCTAAACGGAGGGGAGAAGCATGCAAGGTCAAAGCATTGACAGTAGTGTCTATGGGTGTGCTAGTAGAGGAGCAACAAGTGATGAAGAGGTCAAGAGAGGGTTGGGCGCTTCATCTAGGTCAGTGTAAGGTATATCATCAACAAAATTCGACTCTAGGGGAAGGGAAGACTCGCAATCCTCATAGAGACTAACATCTAGTCTAGGGGAGGCCAGATTAGGGTCAGTCTCAAACAATAGGCCGCACTCGCTCATCTCGCTAACAAAGCATGTATGTTGCTTGTGCATTTTCCCTATCATGGCACTAAGTCTAGCATGACACTCATCAGAGATATCATAATAGGGACATAAATGCACATCATAGTCAAAATATTGATAAAAAGAGCACAACACATGAGGATAAGAAGAGTAATGATGATATGGGTCCTTAGCATCATCAGATTGCTATTGATGCCAAGCTAGAGACTCAAACAAATCTCACATGTCATCAACAGCTAAAGAATGCAAACCACCATAACATATGGACTCAAGGATGACCCGAGTTTTAGGTGTTATCCCTTCAAACACAATATCGCATATTTTCCATTTTTCATACTCAAAAAGCACATATTGAGCACGATAATCATTCAATCTAGACAAGTAGTGCCAAAAAGATTCATGCTCAAACTGAGGTAAATGAAAAATAGCCATCTTGAATTTTTTAAAATTTTTGATTTTTTAATTTTTTTTCTTTTTTTTTTTGGGATTTTCTAAACGGCCTAGTCTCGAATGCTCAAGTGAACCCCAATATTGAAAGACTCCAACTCCCCGACAACGGCGCCAAAAACTTGTTAGGGAAAAAGTTTTAATATTTATAAACCCCAAGTGCAAGGTGTATCATTGAGTACTCGGGGTGGTGTCCGCAGAGAGTTGAGTTTCCACGTATCAGAGCTAACAAAAGCGTCTTAAGTTAGGCAAAACTAAAGGAGTAGGAAATAGAACTAAACTACTAAAGTGAAAACAAAAGGACTATGAGTAGACCTAAGATAAACCAAGTTATCAAGTCAAGCCCAAACCTTCCCTAGTTATGCTAGCATTCAGAATTGATCGGTTGCATCGTTGAGGCCACCTAAGTCCTCTCTTAAGGATCAATAGGCTAATTTAGTTGCTCTAACCACCTATTTTCATGGAATTAGTTCAACTAAACTACTAGATTGACAACCCTTGACCTAACTAGCGACAAGACTATTTTCATGTCCCAATCCCAACTATTCTCTCTACCCACACTAGACAATGGACCTCACATCTCAGCATAAGTCAATTGCCCCAAAATACGGATAAAAGCTCTTTCAAGTATTTCATCGAATACTTGACGGGCGTGAAAGAAAACTTTAAATTCTAGGCATAAACAACGTAAGGTTGAGAGTCTAAACAAGGTTAATCAGTCATCAAGGGCTAGCCACAATCCAATCCAATAGAAACTAACAACTAAACATCACAAACACATGAAAACCTAAACTAGCAAACAAGAACATAAACTTGAACAAGAGAAGAAAGAGATGAAATAAATCAAATCTAAACAACTAAATAAACATGAATTAATAATAAACACTAAACATTTAAACTAAACAAAACAAATACAAGAATTAAACTAGCAAAACATAAACAAGAACAACATATGAATTAAAGAGAGAAAAGGGAAGAAAACTTAGACTTGATTGATATAAGGAACTTGAAATCCAAAGGTTGAATCCAAGATTATAATTTTCAATCCTAATCTAATCTTCCTATTGAGGTTTTATTTGATAAACTAACCTAAAACCTAGCCTAAAAATCGGCAGAGAGAACCCCGAGCGACCCCTCAAACAAAAACGCCAACGAAGGGTTAAATAGAAAAATCGAGCAAACGGGCGAATAGGGGGGAGGCACGACCATGCCACGTGGCACGGCCCAGCCACCTGGCACGGCCCCACCGTGCCAGGGTGGGATGACCGTGCCATATGGCATGGCCCCACCGTGCCACTTTTTAGGCACGGTGGCTAAGCCCCTCTGTCGTTCCTGCTTGCTGGCTTCTGCTCTTTTTGCCCGACTTCGCTCCTTTTCGCGACGTTTGCTCGATTTGAAGTTTATTACGTATAAAAGCAAATAAAACAAGTAAAAATCCTAAAAATTATATTATTATATGAGCTAAAATTTGGTAAAAGGGGCACGTAAAATATGACAAATTATCACCTAACACATCACACTACCAACTAAATGGGAGAACACATAACAATTAGTCAACTACTACACATTTCATTTATAGCATCATTTCAATGTCCATCAATCGAAAAATTGGCCATAGCAACTCAGGCATAAAAAAGAAAGGTTCAAGATGAAATCCTAATCGATTACCAAGCATGTCCAATCGACGGGTGGTGCGTTGTGGCGGCGTGGGTCCAAGTTTCAAGCCCGTGGGCGGTGGCCGTCAAGTCATCAACTGAGAGCTCTGATTGGCTGAGATGAGGATTTTGAGGAAAGAGCCAAAGACCAAAGGAGATTAAGAGTGAGATGACACTGGAGAACATTGAGGGCCAAGGGAGTCTTCGAGCCAGAGGAGAGAGAAAGAGTGAGGACAGATTACTAAACGTAATTGGTAAAGCTAGTTTGCTGCTATCCTTCCAACTTATTTTATTAAACAAAATGCAAAGGCAATTGGGTCAGCTAGACTGAATGCAAGAGGTTAAGAAGTTTTGGGTCATTTTTAAGGGTGTTCACTATATGACTATAATTCCTCTTCCCAAATAAATAGTTAGAAATTTTTTGGGCATGGATAGTTTGAACACCCCTAGCCCAAGAGTAAATCCGCCCCTGACTCTCACATATAATAGTGGATTTATGGCCATCTTGATACCTATAGTTTTCTCCCGATTTGGGTTTCCATACAAAAATCTTTTGTGTCCATTGTTTTTGGTCTTGATTTTACTTATTTTCTCAAATATCCACATTCTTCTATACTTCCGCATCCACTACACTTGGTTTAATTTAATCATGTTTCCTCACAAACACAGATACCTTATTAAGTCTATGTCATGCTTGCGATAAGGAAAGAGAGCCCGATGATGGTGGAAATTAAAAAAAAAAAAAAAACAATTATGTTAAAGAGCTGATTCTTTAGAAACAGGTGATCTGTCACTGTGTGACCAACCACTTGATGCAAAACACTGCATCCATTGTGCTTCAGCTTTTGCAGGTTGCTAGCTCTTCACATTTGCATACTTAAAATAACCAGCTCATCTATTGCAATGATTCCAAAATCAAATCAATCAAATCACCAACAATCAGAGTTCAATTGAATTATCATTAGTTGAATAAAATGAACAAATAGAGTACGCGTACCTTGGGAATTAAGACAAGTAGCCACTACATTAGAAGCATCTCCGAAAGCTCTGGCAAAGCAGGTTGAAAACGATAAATTGCCCTCACCCACAAGCAGAATTTTATGTTTGCTGCTATATATAAAGCTTTATTCGTTTCTATCTCTTGTCAGAATCATCAGCACTTTCAACCTTTGACTGCATTTCCATCAGCTGCAGCAACTGCTTTTCCATAATCATTACCAGCTGACCATCAGTTAAGGCACTACCCATTTTCTCCTCTTTTTTGGATTTTGGATAATTTTTTATGTTACATGCCTTGAATTTATAGCTGTGATGGAGGAAACATCGGCTAAAATTAATCAATGTGACTGCATTTTCCACGACATTTAGAGGATGGTATTTTCAGTCATGCCACTGACTTCCATCTATGAATTAGTCCAATCCAAAAAAAGGCAGGATTCGAACTGTTTTTTTTAAAAAAAGGAAAAACTTGATCTAGTAAGGATCAAGTTGAAGTTTTTCTTTTTTAAAAATTTTTGGTAATGGTGAACGGAACTTAGCCCAACACAACAGGGTCAAAGACCCAGCGAGGTGGAAGCAACTACCCTTACAAGGAAAATGCCTCCTCCCACGTTCAAATATAGACCCTCCAATATGGACACACTTATATCATTTGAGTTAGAACTCATTGATGTGTAATGGTCAAGTATGCGTATCATAACTTTTATATTGATTGATATTTCAGATAATTATAGTTGTCTCTTTGGTAGATTACATAAGTGATTTCTCACTATTTGTAGTGAGTTGTGGCCTTGTGAGGCATACTTTGATCTTTTAAATCAACAAATTAAATTATCATAAGAAGGGGGGTCAAGTAAGTGTATGAATTCTACTAATAGTTGTGATCACTTAATATATCAATAATCTCAAGTATGCCAATTGTATTTGCCACATAGTAAATTACTAATTTTTAGAAGTATTTATCCGTTGTGTACGCAGCAAATTAGCTTCAAGCAAATTGAAGAAATTTTTCTTAAAAATGCGATCACTCAACAAGCAGGGGTAATCCAAGTGGCACTGGAGCTTTCTGACATAGGGGTCATTAGAGATTGGATTCTAGTGGAAGCACTCTCTTGTGAAGGGATATGCTTGAGGAACGATACATGCTAAATCTGATCCGTTGGTGGTCAGGCATGGATATATAATGAATTGTTAAGTTTTAGGTACTTTGAGATTTGATGTATTAATTTTTATGACCCTTATATTTTTAGTTTATTTTTAAATACTCTCACTTATAAATTCTTTACAATTTAGTTTTGAAATTATAAAAATACCATTACTACTATCTTTTTTGATTTTTTTTTTTTAAAAAACCCAATCCCTCCTTTTTAAGTACCCACAACACCATGCACTGATAGACTATCCAATAGAGATAAGATAATTTTTGGAGTTTTTGCTTTAAAAGAAAAAAAACAAAAATGACAATAACAAGGATATTTTTGTAATTTGAGGACTGAATTAAAAGGAATTCATAGATAAGGATACTAAAAAATAAACTAAAAAATATATGAGTCATAAAAATTGATGTATCGAATCTTGGGTACCTAAAAGCCAATAGTTCGATATATAATAACAATGGCTACCATTTACTATTGCTAGATAAAGGATATATGATATCCTTCCTGAAAATTTTTATCCCATGATCCATATCAAACAACATTTTACCACATTGACGATAACTGATCAGACTAGGTTCCTTGTAGTAGTCCTTCGATGATGATGATGATAGTTAGGGAACGTTCTAAGTAATGACGAGCAGCAGTGGACAGAATGAACTTGAAAGTGGAGCATTCTTTTGAAGGAAAAGGCTCACCAGATCTCGAGCCATCTCCTCTCCTATTGACATAAGCTGGATACTCCCAAATCCTGAAAGGAACGAATTCCACAAGTAGAAGAGAGTTCCACGAAGCAAGTTCCTCAAGTTTCCAGTAGCCAAATGGAGGATAGGTTTTGTGCCTAATATGGATCTCACCATCAGGTCGCAGCATAGAGCTAGCATTGTAAAAGAAGCCATCCACTAGCCTCCTACGCTTCCTAATCATAAAAATTAAGTAACTGTTAATCGATAGAGTTGAATTAAGAATACTGGCTCAGTGAATTAAAAATACTGTGAAATACGAGAAAGACACCAAAACAGACGGCTGACCTAATGAATTAAACACCCCATAAACAGAATTGATGGGATTAGTAATTATACAAAATTAAGCAGCTTAATGGGCTGTTGCTTAACCAGGGCCACATGATGTAGCTTAAAGAAGTTGGATCATTCAACAAAGGACCTAAAAAAAATTGGGTAAGAGTATTTGCCTATTAATCTTAGCAAGCTTTATTGGACGCAAAATACATACTCTATGTATAGTAGCACTCTCTTAGTGTATTATTGCTTGCACAATAGACTCATATGTAATTATGTATGGTGAGGGCAATTTTATTTGAATGAGGTAAAGTTAGCGTTGGTAAAATTCAAGTTCGTGTCGAATTCGGATTGGATAATTCAAAGTATTGAATTCGGGCCAAAGTTGGGTTTGGACAATAGAAATATAAAAATTGTTGCGTCCGAATTCAAAATTTGGACAAAACATTCATGATCATACCCGGTTTTTTCCGGGTTGGACAAATTTGGGTTATTGAATCGGACACCTTTTTGCCAGCTCTAGGTAAAATGATGGAACCAAGTGGTCCATAATATAAATAAATACAGATCATAAAAGAATCTAGACTAAAAATGATTATTCAAAGTCATCATGGTGGGTTTGGTTCGATTCCAAAGAATTTGACACTTAATTTAGACATATATATTTATATATGTAGAAATATATATCTATATATATTTTCGAGCCTAATGTAACGTGGAGAATTGAAGACTAGAAGAGAATATATAGTATTACATGATAAGGTGATGGCTGTCTTCCCTGCCATGGAAACCCGCATGGGGGAAGTTGAAAACAATGCGATCAAACTTGCTGGCTTGCAGATAACCTTGAAAGTTTATTCTCATTGCATCCACCCCATGTATAAGTATCGCTCCTAGTTTTTGCAGCTTATCTAAGTTGGATTTTGCCTTCCTGTGCTTCCTCTTTAACCCATCTGCGTTTGCATAATCACATTGAATTGTACAAGAGTAGTATGTACGTGTGCGCATTACAAAGCACGGTATCTATGGACGTCTGACATACTTGAAATCGTGAATATAAGAGACGGAGAGAGAGAGAGAGAGAGAGAGAGACCATGAGAGTCAAGGGGCGTGGCGACAATGTTGTAGCAGATCCAAAGGAAATGACCAATGAGAGAGAAAATGAGAAGTTGCCTTCTCTCACTAGCAATATCTGATGAGAGGATGAATAACAGTTGTTATCTTTCCACTCTCTCTCTCTCCTCTTTCTTAGTCCATGTTCTTCACTGTACAAGCAGATCCAGAATGCCAGAAAAGGGGCCTTCGCAATCACTATAGCCAGTAGCCATGCGTGTAGGGTGAACTGTAAGCGGCAGACACAGGATAGGCTTCATGATTACAAGGCGCATCGAAAGTTTACACTTTGCCGGCTCACATTCTATCGTATTATTACTACAAAAAAAAGACCAAATAAAAACGGAATCAGCGATGGAATAAAGCTTATTAGCGATGGAATTGGTGACAGAAGAGGGCTGTCGAATTTTCGCTCGTCGCTGAGTACTTGGCGACGGAATTTTAAAATTCCATCGCAATGAACGACAGAATCAGCGATGAACATTGTGACATATTTTTTTTGGCGGGAAAAAATTGGCAGGGCAGGGAGCGATGGAATGAAAAATCCATCGCCACCACCGACGGAAATAGCGATGGATTGTCCATTCCGTCGCCACCTTCTGCCCCAAAAAAATAAATACTTCCGTTCTGTCGCCAGTCCGTCGCTAAGTTTTTAATTTTTTTAAGATAACAATGCTTGTTTTTTTATTGCATGCCTTAGTACATACATTTCAATCCCTGTAAGAAATTTACAAAAAATTTGCACTCAATCAACATCCAATGGCTTCGAATATGACTTCATTCGAAGCGTTCTCAACAATTTCAAGCCGCACAAAGGTGGAATATCACATCCAAAGCAATACTTCCAACCAAGGGTTTTGAATTCACAAAGCACAAGTTCCAAATAAAGACTCTACATATCACAAACTACAAATCTAATCAAACTAAAAGTTGCTAGTAATTAAAAATAATGTTATGTTTGCAGAAGAGGAAGAAGCAGGTGCCAAATGGGAGGGGAATGAAATAAGCACCAAAAGGAGGGGAATGAAATAAGCATCAATGGTAGGGGAAGCAAGCATGAAGGTATGTATTCCATGAAGAACCAAGCAGGAGAGCCACCAGTTGGAGGAAAACTACAACCAACTCAATCACCAAGTTGAGGATCATCCTCTTCCTCTTCCTCTTCCTCATCCTCATCCTCATTATGTTGTGAATGATGAGTAAGTGATGGCTGATATCCTGAGCCAGAAGCTTGTTGCATTTGGAAGAAAGCTTGGAGGCATTGATCGATGCTTGGAGGCATTGATCGATACTCATCATTTGTTGGCACAGTTGTTGGTTGCTTTAGGTCAGTTACTTACATTTCTCCATAAGCAATCGGTTGCTTTCAGCTTGTGAAGTTAGCTCACCCCCCAAGTTGGTTACTACACCCCTTAAGTCATTGAACTCTTGTTGCGATGGTGTGTAATCGATACCTGCTGACAAGCATTTAAGTGAAGTACGCATTAGTATTGCAATTAAGTAAATTCATCATATAACCATGTTCATTGAAACTTTAATATGAAAACTGTACCGGCTCTTTGAGTAGGACTGAAATAACCAAATTCCCTAATATTGACAGCCTCATTGCCAATGCCATAAATACGGCCATTCTTGTTCTTGTACGTCTTCACCCACAACTCATTTGGGTTTGGAAGTTGCTGGTTTGGATCTTGAAAATTGACATCCCCGATCCCATGAGAGTTGATAACACTTTGAAAATCACGTTCAAAGGATTTTTACAATACCGCAACATGCGCAAGAAATCATGTATATTACAATTAATGAAATAAAGTGTACAAGTTCATGTTGAACTACCAATAAAGATTGATAGCTAATTGCTTACATATGTTTGTTGTGATTTTTTATCAACCCAAGGGGCATCTTCTTTACCATGGAGTTTGTGAGTCCGGCCGAATAATTCAACAATCGTGGACTCCGCCCCAAGTTGTTCCTTTTATGTACGTGCCAGAAAGAATGATGTCAACTATAAGCCAAACTACAGTATTAAAGTTAAAGAAATGCATAGCAAATTCCTTTACCAGACGCTGCCTATGCTCATGCATAGGGATCGAGCCACAGGTGTGGAGAGATGGGCCACCACTTTCTGGAGTACCCAGTCGGTTCTTCTAGACCGTTTCACATAATTTCTTGTAATGTTCATTCGCCCAGTGCTGTTGGAGTCCCTCCCATGGAGCATCACCGAGCCAAACAGGCTTCTTACTATACTTTCCTGCTCTGCCAACGAAGCCTCTCAAGTGTGCATTACCTCAATTTTCAAAATTACTTCTTATACAGTCCTCATGGACTAGATCCCAAGTAAATCGCTTTTGCAATTATGAAAACAACAAACACATCAAATAATATAATAGTAGTTTATCATGTTCACACAAACTGTTAATATGTAGCCACTATAGTTACCTTGAACTCTCCAAAGCACAAATCTCGTACTGGTTTGAGCACTTTACCCCAAGTAGGCAAAGCTCCATCATATTTGCTTTGAAATATGAGCAAAATCCTACTAACAGCACCATCATTGGGGAGAAACCTAATTGAACATAACACATCAAATTGATTACTTGTAATGCAAAATTCATATAGTAGTTCATAACATATAACAATTGAAGACTTCCCCGTTACCATCTAGCTCAATCCAAGTTTTTGTTCGAGTGCTCTCATGACTGGATTGTGCTTCACTTCTACCAATTGCAATGTTGTCTTGGGACTGGTTTGTGTTAGGATCAATGGGTTGGGGAGTAGACTGCACAGTGTTCACAAAATGAGGGTTTAGAGGAATGTTGTAGGCAAATTGGCCTTACATGGTGCTTTGGTTAGGAATGTATGAGGTCTGATGATGAAAAGTCACAAATGGGGGAGACATTGGTCCTGAAATACCTGGTATGTAAGCAGCGATTGTGGCTCCTAGCTGAACTAGGATATGAGATACCTAAGGGGAAGATGGATCAATATCCATTATAGTCGGATCTACAGCAGAGCTCCTACGCCCTCATTCTCTACCTCGGGTGGAGGACTTACCTCGACGAGAACTGGAATCCATTCATGAAATAGTTAACAACAAGTGCAAGTACAAATATATAATAATTGCACATATCAACTGTTTACTCATGCATCATAATAGGTACGTAGGTAACACATATTTTGTAAAATTCATTTATACAATAAAAGTAAAGTCACAACTAATAGTTTGACATGCAAAGTACTCAAATACATAAGCATTCATAAGCACTCAATCATCTGCATCATCATCGTCATTGTCATCATCATCATCATTATCATCATACAAATGCAAATTTTCTTCTGCTTCATCTGTTTCATCACCGTCATCCCACTTGCCCTCTTCATCACCCTCATCATTCTCTACCTCATATATCTCGTCATTACCCTGAATAAATGAAAATCCTGTTTCATCATTAACCTCTTCCGGTGGTACACTTTCATCCACTAATGATGTAGGGATGGTCGTCATTCACAGGTTCAACGATTGTTGTCATATCCGTTTGTTGGTAGGTAGTAGGTAGAATGTACTGCTTATCCACTCTCGCCCTTGGTTTGGTTGACATGACAATAAGCCAATTGGCCCTATCCCTTGAGTGATCTACATATAGCATAAAGTATACTTGTGATGCAGTGCTTGGGAAGATAAATGGGTCGTACTTTCGGTACCTCCTTGTACGATGGACCTCAATAAGTTTGTTTAGTTTATGAGATCGTATCCCACGATTCAATGTGGGATTGAACCACTCACAACTGAATAACACACATCGTTTAAGTGGTTCACTTACGTACTCAATTTGGACGATATCCTTCAGTACACCATAATAATTATTTTCAATATCGCCTTCCCCCGTACCACAAACACCAATACCACAATTATATGTTCTCTTCCCGATGCTGCGAGCTTCTGTACGGAATTTGAATCCATTTACTCTATATGCTGTCCACGTTGACACATACCGATTTAGCTTCGCAACCAATTGTGTCAAGTAGCAATGTTTGTTGATCTCGAATAGTTGAATATAATGCACCTAAGGCGACATAACATGTGGTTTTAGTTAATACAATGCACCTAATTAATTGTTATGTTAAAATTATGAATAAATGAGTTGTAATACTTATATTCTGACTAAATCAATCTGCAAAATGAGTTCTGATGATGGTGTCAACATCAACGTTGCTGACATTGGAACGTGCAATTCTGACTTCCTCTGTGAAAATTCTATCACGTTTTATGAAGGCTATTAATATACTTGCGCTCCGAATGATAAACTCAATTGGAAGTTAAGACACCACTCACCCTATATAAGGTTTAACCTCATCATAATTTAACAGCACATGAAGATGGGTAGCAACATATTCGGTATTTGTGACATACCTTGATCTTTCCCTACCAATAGCAGTCCCTTGCGGTTTAAACACAGACAGAGTTGGGAAATGATTAATATGTTCATCGCCATCCTCATTTCTCCTGCATCTAGTGCGCATGGAGGGCACATTAGAGCCGAAGTAATAGGAGACGAAGAATGTCCTCTCAGCTTCTACGTTGCTTCTGTGATTGAACCTTCAAGACACGCTTGTTGTTTTATTTTTTTCTTCAATCGGTTAAAGAGCCTAACAAATTCACAATTGCATTCACTTCTAAGTGATTCCACATATAAGAATTGAGATAAGGTTTCATCGATTACATTGTACTTTACCTCACAAATTGATACATCTATCGGCATTGTACTGGACCACCAAGTTGAGCTTCTTCTGCCAAATGCACTGGCAGGTGCTCCATTACATTGAAAAAGCCAAGAGGGAAAATGGTCTTCAATTTACACAAAGTGATGACAATGTTGCAATGCATTTCCTCAAGCATATTCTCTTGCAATGTTGTTGAGTATAAGTTCCTGAAGAACTGGCTTATCTCAATAAGAGGTTTCAACACATCATCTGGGAGCGCACCAAATGCAATGGGTAAAAGAGTCTCCATGAACACATGACAATCATGACTTTTTATATTGTTGAACTTTGCCTCATTAAGGTCCATGATATTCCTCAAATTAGAGCAATATCCATTAGGCATCTGAAGCTCCTTTACCTATTCACACAATTCTCCTCGTTTATCCACAGGAACTATGAACTTCACTTTTGGTTTAACCGACTTACCACTTGGGCCTGGATGTAAATGTAATTCTGGTCTATCACATATTTCCGCAACATTCCTTCTTGATTTGGCATTGTCCTTTATTTTTCCATGGACATCTATAATAATGTTAATAATGTTTTCGAAGAAGTTCTCTTCAATGTGCATCACATCCAAATTATGGCGGAGTAATTGGTGTTGCCAATAGGCAACTCCCAGAATATGCTCTTCTTCGTCTAGTTCTGCTCATTTTTCTTAAATCCTGGTATGACAAAGTCACAATTTGTAGTTACCATTCAGTAATCTTCTACCTCAGCATAAAGTTCTTCCCAAAACAGTCGACAAGGAGGACCCCCTGTAACAATTCTGTCTTTCCTAAATGCGATTCTATTTCTTGTGAACACATGATTCCTTAGCAGAAAACACCGATGATAATCGAACCATGAGAATTTACCTCCATTACTCAATCTCAAACCCTTTTGTTGTTTCATACATACAGGATATGCTAATTGGCCATTAGTACTCCACCTAGATAATATTCCATATGTGGGGAAATAAATGATGGTCCCCATAAGTGTAGCCTTCATCTAAAATGTATGCCCCATAGAAATGTCATAAGTCTCAACTCCAACATTTCACAACTCTTTCAATTCATCAGTAAGAGGTTGTAAATATACATCTATCTTGTTCTTGGGATTTTTGGGGTCGGGGATTACACAAGTCAAGAACATAAATGGTGTGGTCATACACATTTCAGGGAGGAGGTTATAAGGTGTAACTACCACTGGCCAAATGGGGTATGATCTTGAAGACAAAGTGTAAGAATTAAATCCATCAGCACATAAGCTAAGCCTCACATTCCGAGGCTCTGCAGCAAATTCAGGGTACTTGATATCGAAATGTTTCCATGCTGCCCCATCTGATTGATAACATAAAACACCGTCCTCATGCTGATGTTCATAATGCCATCTCATGCGCTCTGCAGTACTTCTTGATGCATACAACCTCTATAGTCAAGATTTTAACGGCAAGTAATGCATCCTTGAGTATGACAATGGATTCTGATTCCTTTGTTGTAACCTTTGCCTCTTTCATCTTGATTGCCCACAAAACTTGCACGCATCCAGGTTTGAGTCCTCCTTATAAAATAGCATGTAATCTTTCCGACAACAATCAATTTGGACCACATCATTGTCGAGATCTTTAATAACCTTCTTCGTTTGCCCATAGTTGTTTGGCACGCAGTTGTTAGGTGGACACATCACTTTCATTAATTGAACAATTTTATTGAAACAATTCTGTGGCATGTTATAATCAAATTTGATACTCAACAGTTTCACCGCAGCAGAGAGCTCACTGTGGGTGAAATAACCATCATATAAGGGTTGTTGAGTAACTTGAACCCCATTATAAAATGGTTCTTGGAAAGTGTTTGACCCCTCTTCCCTTACATTTTGATTTGCTATTATAGTATCATCAACCATGTCCTCCATCCGATCTACGTAGGATTAATAGTAGTCATTATTAATATGACTTGAACCTCCAACTTCGGAAATTTTACTATTTGAATACTCAGAATCATATTGCTGAGGTCCTATTTCCCCATGACTTATCCAAAACTAATATCCTTGCACAAAACCCTTATACATAAGGTGTATTTTGACCTCATCGGGTGTCAAGTACACCCTATTTCTGCATTTCGCACAAGGACATCTATACTTTCCCTCATTCAGAAACTCTGTCTGTCTAGGTGCAAATTGATGGAATTGGTTTACTCCATCTAGAAATTCTTACGTATAACCACCACGATCAGGCAATAATCTATTATACATCCACCTACGATATGGAGGACAATTCATATTCTGTTCAAATAACAATAACCACATAAGGTATTTAATAAGAATTAATTTCAATTAAAATTATAATAATTGCATAAATTACTCAATTATATGTTACATATGTTTACTTATAAATTTCTACATACACCCAAAAAAAACTCATAAATTTCTAAAAATATACTTATATTCTGACGAATTTTATAAAACTAATAATTCATATAAAGTTGACCACTTTATTCCACCAACATATCAAATTTTAATTTAAAATTATCAAATCTAAGTGTACATTGCATTAGGTGAAATCTTTAGACAAATAAGAGCTACAACTTCATATGAACATCACATTTGAAAATAAATTATAAATTAAAGCATCTCAATCCACCAACATATCAACTTTCAAGTTCACATCCCTAAACCTAAACCCTAAATTAGATTGAGCAAAATCCCCAACCAAATTAGAGCAATAACCTCATATGAATACCACATTTCAATAACATTATCAATTAAAACATTTTGTTCCACCAATGTTAAGTCAAAAATTATACATTATTTTAATAATTATTTTGATTATATTATATATATTATTTCGTCTAATTTACTTTATTTTATATATTTTTCAGGTTAAGCGTTAATAAAATACAGAGGAGAAGAGAAGACGTCGAAGTTCGGATTTTGCATGCTAAGCTATCAAGTCGGTCCTAAAATAATGATTTATGAAAAAATATTATTTCCATAATAATTTATTTGGGCTAGGGTTACAAAATTATTACGCCTAATTGACGAGTTGAAAGAGAAGGAGTCTAAAGAAGAAAACCCTAGTAGCTAATATTATAAAAACCTCACACCCTCTTCTCTAAAAGAACACCACGGCTTCCCTCTTCATCTCACACAGCATGCATCTTCTTTGATCATCTCCCTGATACACCACCTTCTCACCAAGCATACCAACTCCTTCTTCATTCCATCATCATCATCGATCACCAACTCCCCAAGGTCAAAGCATATTCATCACCATCATATATCACTATCTAGCTTCACGCAAAGTAGTATTCCTTTTTATTTTTTACTTCATTTTATTTCTTTTGTGTTTAGTTTATTATTAAACATGAAACCTTTGATTAATTGTTGGGATTTTATTTATAATATGTGCGAGTAATTCCTTTGTATTTAGTATAATCTATTTGAAACCATGCTAAATTAATTATATTGAAACAAGTTTTATGCTTTATTGTCTAATTGATTTTTATTTATGATTCTATAACGATTAGTATTTATCGTTTATGATATTCACGTTAGATTAATTAGAATGCATGCTAATTAGTTTAATACGAATTCATATGATAGTTTAAAAGGCTTTAATATGTAAAAGTTATAGTCTTTTAGGTATTAGTATCGCCCTAATTGATCATGGATGGCTCAAACCTATCACTTTTAATTAGATAATCGTTATAGATCTTTGTTAAATCAATTTACTGGTAAATTGGTTAAAAGGCATTGGATGATGTTTTTCTAATAAGTAATGCTCTAGTTTGATTAAATTCTTGCACTGGGGTTAGGGTTATCAAAACTAGTAGGGTTTATATTAGGGCTGGACCTAAATAAACTATAATATAAGGAAAAATGGGAAAGATTCGCTGGTGGGTGTCTTCAATAGTCTAATTTATAGATAAAATCGGTTTGTGTATTGATAATAAATATTAATTTGCATGGTGGATATAGATTATGCTAAGTATTTTTCATAAATTTGGTATCTTTGATAATTATTGGTTGCGTTTTAGTTAATTTGTTTAGTTTATCAATTTTATTTCTCAAATTTATAAGCTTTAATATAAATTTCATTTACTCCCCCAAAAGAGTAGTCTTTTAGGAGTGTCTTGTTAATATGAGATCAGTTAGATTTTGATTTTTAGTGTGGTTGTAATTTTCATATTTAATTTCTATTCTGTTTTGCTAATTATTTACCGGTTTGTTAGAAATTAGGTTTAAAATAGTTCCTTTTATATTTTTTAATATTTTAACAGTGTCCTATTCTACCTCTATTTAATTTCAAAATTTTTGGAAATTATTTGATAATTTTTCAGAATTATTTTGTGAATTGGATATGTGTAGTTTTTTATTTTAATAAATCTGAAAATTATGTTTTTAGTTTTTATTTTATGTTCTTAGGGTTTTATTAAGTCCAGAAAATTATATCCTAAAATCTGGGCAATTTTGTTATTTAATTTTGTATTTATATTAGTGCAGTTTATTTTTGCTCTAATTTCAGGTTTTATTTTCTGTTTTCATTTTTTGGAGTTAATTTTCTGTTTTAATTTTTCTGAATTATTTTACATATAATTTTGGAGTTGTTAAGTTATAAACTTGCAAAATATTAATTTGGATTACTTTCTGTAATTTTTAATATTGATTTTCTACCTATTATTTTCTGTTTTAATTTTTAGTCTAATATTGTGTTATTATTTCTTTTTTTTAATTTTTCAGATTATTTAGGATAACCATTTACCGTTTTATTTTCAAAATTAAATTTAGAATATTTAGGAGCAATATTAAGTATTTTTCCAAATTTTTACTTATTAAATTTGATTTATTTTAGTAATATAAAGAGAAGTTGTAATAAATTAGAGTACTAAAATCATTTAGAATTAAACTAGCTTATTATCATAATCTTTCCATTTCGGATCGATCCCTACTTTTCTATACTATAAATATTATTTATAAATCAAAGTAGTGGTTTAATTTGTACCTCTACGATAAGTTCTACAAATTTTGGCGCCGTTGCCGAGGAAAGAAAATTAAATCGTTAGTTTACTTCTATTTAATTTTACTACTTTTATTGTTTTGTTTTAACTCTAATATTTTATTTTCGTAATTACCTTTAATTTATGAAATTAAGGAGTGGTAATAAGATTGGAGAGGACAAGGAGCAAACGTTGAAAGCTAAAAACAAACAAAGTGATCCTGAACCAGTAAGTCTTAAAACTAAGGAGGTGAGAATATCTATTCTTCGGGAACTTGCCACCCCTAATCTAAAAGTCCAACCTTTCTCTATTATTTATGCTGCATTAGATAAACCTCTAAAAAGGAACTCTGGATTTATCAATCTGCTACCCAAATTTCATGGATTACCTAGTGAGGACCTATACCGTCATATTAGTGAATTCCTTATCACATGCTCTGCTATGGTGTCTGAGGGGATTCCTGAAGACCAAATTAGGTTGAGAGTCTTTCCTTTTTCTTTGCTTGGTAATGCTAAAGATTGGTTATATTACATGCCTGCTGGATCATTCTCTACATAGACTGCATTGCATAAATCATTTTTAGAGAAATTTTTTCCAGCATCCCGAATTGGATCAATTAGGAAGAAAATATGTGGTATCAAATAAATGAATGGGGAAACTTTTTGTGAGTACTAGGAAAGATTTAATAAACTGTGTGCTAGTTGTCCCCAACATCAAATAACTGAACAGTTGTTGATTCAATGCTTTTATGAAGGGTTGCTTCCTATGGATCGTAATATGGCTGATGCTGTTAGTAGGAGGGCTCTAGTTAATAAGACTCCAGCAGAGGCGAGAGATTTATTCAATTTAATGGCCCAAAATACTCAATAGTTTGGTGCTAGGGAATCACAAATTAAAAAGGTTAATGAGATTGGACCTAGCTCATCTGTAGAGAGTCAATTATCTCACATCACTGCTATGTTAAACAAGATAGTTACTGGGAGAGTACAAAAAGCAGTCATATGTGAAATTTGTTGTCTAGAGGTGCATTCTACTGATGCATGTCCTACACTTCAAGAGGGGAATATTAATGCTGTCTATTCTGACCAAGGTCAAAGGGGGTATGACCCATATTCTAACACCTATAATAAAGGATGGAGAGACCACCCTAACCTTAGGTATAGCCCTAAAACCAACCCACCTAAACGTCTCATCAACCTTCCATTTAGGATAGGACCAACTTCCTACTAGAACAAATCCTTAAGAAGATGGATGATAGGCTTCAAAATGTGGAGACAACTCTTAAGCAGGTTCAAGAGAGACAGACTGTAACTGATACCATAGTTAGTAATTTGCAGGCTCAAATGCAAAATATGTTACCATCTCAACCTTACCCTAACCCCAAAGAGAATGTTAGTGCCATGACACTTAGGAGTGGGAAAGAGCTAAAAGAACCTAGGAAGGGTAGAGAAGTAGAGCTGGAGTTAGAGGTCAAAGAAGCTTAACCGGAGTTAGATAAAGATTCTAATTTAACTACTAAGGAAATAGGTGAGAAGAAAAGAGAACCTTTTAAGCCAATACCACCCTTTCCTAGTAGGTTTTGGAGCCCTACTTCTAAGGTGAATAAGGCTAACCAAGAGATCATAGAGACATTTGGGAAGGTAAAGATCAATATACCCCTCCTTCATGCCATTAAACAGGTGCCTCGCTATGCGAAGCTCTTAAAAGAATTGTGTACTACTAAAAGAAAGTTAGTAGTTAATGAAAAGGAAGTGTGGGGGAAAATGTGTCTGTAGTTTTCCAAAGGAAACTTCCCTCTAAGTACAAAGACCCAGATGTGTTTTCTATTCCTTATAAAATAGGAAACTTTTACTTCGAAAAATCTATGCTTGACTTGGGTGCTTCCATTAATATTAGACCTAGGTCTGTTTATGACAAACTGAACTTAAAAGAGTTAAAGAAAACTGGTATAGTGATTCAGTTAGCTGATAGGAGCAGTACTTACCCAAATGGAGTTTTAAAGGATGTTTTAGTCCAAGTGAATGAGCTTGTGTTTCCTGCTGATTTTTATGTGATGAACATGGATGATGCATGTCGTGATATTCCTATCTTGCTTGGTAGGCTATTTTTGAAAACGGCTAAAGATAAAAATTGATGTGCATGAAGGATCATTAACCATGGAATTCGATGGTGAAGTGATTAAATTTAATATTTTTGATGCCATGAGATTTCTCGCTGATGTAAATTACGTGTATGCACTTGATGTTATTGATGAGTTGTCCCAAGATATTTATGACTTGTCTCATGAAGATGAATTGTTTACTATGCTTACTAAGAGTTTTGATCATGCTGAGTTTCAAAGAGTGCCCTACCAGGTTAATGATAATCTAGTTGATGTGATAGGATCTTTATTTCACTTGCAAGTGCATAATGGGCCTAACAAGCTTGAATTGCTCGAAAATCATGCTAAATTACATCCCTCTAGCATTTCACCTCCTAAACTAGAATTGAAACCTTTACCTGATAATTTGAAGTATGCTAATTTGGGGGATAATGAGACTTTACCTGTCATCATCTCTAGTGCACTTACCCTTGACCAAGAGGAAAAACTTGTTAAGGTGCTTAGAGATCATAGCAAAGCAATAGGGTGGACTTTAGCAGACCTTAAGGGACTTGGCCCTACTTTATGCTCACATAAGATCACATTAGAGAAAGATCCTAAGTCTAAGAGGGATCCTCAGGGGAGACTTAATCCACCTATGATGGAGGTAGTCCAGAAAAAAATTCTTAAGTGGTTAGATGTTGGAGTGATATAACCCATAACTGATTCCGAGTGGGTTAGTCCTATACATGTAATTCCTAAAAAAGGAGGGACAACTGTAGTGCAAAACAAGAAAGATGAACTAGCACCTACTAGGGTTCAAAGTGGTTGGAGAGTATGCAATGACTACAGAAAACTGAACAAAGCCACTAAGAAAGATCATTTTCCCTTGCCTTTTATGGATCAAATGCTAGAAGGATTGGCTGGTAGATCACATTATTGTTTTCTAGATGGGATTCAAGCTACATTCAAGTCCCTATAGCTCCTAAGGATCAGGAAAAGATAACCTTTACATGTCCTTTTAGCACTTATGCTTTTAGACATATATCTTTTGGTCTATGTAATGCACCTGCTACTTTTTAGAGATGCATGATGAGTATTTTTTCTAATTTTATCACCAAGATTATGGAAGTTTTCATAGATGATTTTATTATGCATGGTGGTTCATTTGATGAGTGCTTGCATCATCTCACATTAGTGCTTAGGCATTGCATTGATATTAATTTAGTGCTTAATTTTGAAAAGTATCATTTCATGGTGGAGCATGGAGTAGTACTTGGGCATGTAGTGTCATCCAGGGGATTAGAGGTAGATAAAGCAAAAGTTGACATCATTCAGCCTTTACCCTATCCCAGTGTGTCAAGGATGTGCGATCATTCTTAGGACATGTAGGGTTCTATAGGAGGTTTATCAAAGATTTTTCTAAGATTGCTTCTCCTTTATGTGCCTTGCTTGCAAAAGATACTTCATTTGATTTTAATGATGATTGTATGAGGATTTTTGATTAGTTGAAGTTGAAATTGACTACTTCGCCTATTGTACAACCCCCAAATTGGGCCTTACCTTTTGAGTTAATGTGTGATCCTAGTGATAAGGCAATGGGGGCAGTTTTAGGTCAAAGAGTTGGGAAAGTACCTCATGTGATTTACTATACTTCTAAAACTCTTGACTCTGCACAATGTAACTACACAACTACAGAAAAGGAGATGTATGCTATTGTTTTTGCTCTTGAAAAGTTCCGTCCTTACTTGTTAGGTGTGAAAGTTACTGTTTACTCTAATCATTATGCTCTTAAACATCTGCTAGAAAAGAAAGATTCAAAGCTCAGATTGATTAGATGGATGTTACTATTACAAGAATTTCAGTTGAAAATTAAAGATAAACCTGGAGGTGAGAACTTAATTGCTAATCATCTTAGTAGACTGGAAATGGAGAAAAGTGGTGGTTCTTTTAGTTATTGTTTTCTTGATGAGACTTTGTATGCTGTCAGTAGTAGATTACCTTGGTACGCTAATATTGTGAACTACATAGTCACTACAACTTTTCCCGTTGACTTGTCTCGAGTTGGAAAAAAAAAAAGATAAGAGCTCAATCCAAAAACTATGTTTGGGATGAGCCACACCTATGGAAATTTTGTGATGATCAGATAATAAAGCGTTGTGTTGATGACAGTGAAATTTATTCCATTGTAACCTTCTGTCATTCTTCAGAAAGTGGGGGACATTTTGGACCCAAAAGAATAGCACATAAAGTTCTTGAATGAGGATTTTATTGGCCTACTGTCTCTCGTGATGCTTATGATTTTTGTAAAAGATGTGAAGCATGCTAAAAGACTGAAAATTTATCAAGAAGGAATCAAATGCCTTTATATAATGTTTATGTTTGGAAAAGTTTTGATGTGCGGGGTATTGATTTCATGGGACCCTTTCCCCCTTCTTTTGGGTACATTTACATTCTTGTACTTGTTAATTATGTGTCCAAATGGGTAGAAGCTGTAGCTACTAAAGCTGATGATGCTAAAACTGTGGCGAAATATATTAAATATCTCATTCTGCATAGATATGGAGTAACAAGAGCAATCATCAGTGATAGGGGGACTCATTTTTATAATTGAACTTTAGCTGCCTTGTTAGCTAAATATCATGTGACTCGTAAGGTATCTACTAGTTATCACCCCCACACAAATGGCAAAGCTGAAATATCTAATAAAGAAATCAAGGGAATACTTGATAAAGTAGTTAGGCTAGACAGGAAAGATTGGAGTCTTAGACTAGATGAGGCTCGTTGGGCTTATAGGACTGCATACAAGACCCTTATTGGTGTGTCACCTTATAGGTTAGTCTTTGGAAAGCCATGTCATCTTCCTGTCGAGATAGAACATAAGTTACATTGGGCTGTGAAGCAATGTAATCTTGACTATGAGTTAGCAGGAAAAGAATGTAAATTGCAGTTGCAGGAATTAGAGGAGATTCACTTGGAAGCCTATGACAATTCAGCCATTTACAAAGGTAAAGCCAAAGCATTTTGTGATGCTAAACTTGTCAGAAAAGAATTTCAGGTAGGTGAGAAAGTATTGTTATTCAATTCAAAACTAAGACTCTTTTCTGGTAAGTTAAATTCAAGATGACTTGGACCGTTTAAGGTAGTAAAGACTTATCCACATGGTGCTGTCAAGATTTAAAGCTTCTCCACTAACAAAATTTTCGAAGTGAATGGGCATAGGATGAAACATTTCAAGGATGGAGACTCTGTGAATTTTATTGAAGAAATCAATCTAGAGGATCCATGAGTTTCATGACGTCGAGCCAGCAACTATAAGCAAAGGCGCTGGTTGGGAGGCAACCCAACGTTTTTTTTAAGGGAAGTACCCATTTAATTTTACTTTTATTTTCATTATTTCTATCTTTTTTCATGCATTAGAGACTATGCATGAATTAAGTGTGGGGGGTGCATCCTACATTTAGTTCCTGTAGTATTTATTTTTGAAAAAAACCAAAAAAAAGAAAGAAATTTTTTTTTTTATAAATAATGCATGATATAAGGCTTGCTTGCTTAAAAATTTTTTGTTTTCTTAATTATTTATAGTTTATTCTTCTATGAGTGAAGACTTCTGAGCATGCTAGCTGTCATTCAGAGAAGTTTGAGTTGATCATCATATATCTCTTTAATAAGTAACTATCATGATTGTTCATTTTATTTGGTCATGTATTATATCCGCTTCAGAGGTAATAAAATGACCTAGCCCGTTCCCTAAACTATTGAATTAGTAGAATAACTCATTAAAATTGTGACTTTTCTTGTCTTATAAAAAAAAGTGGAAAAAAAAAGAGGTTAGATTATGGGTAAGAATAGGTGGCTCAGCACCTTTTCCCCTTAAGTTTAGGTCTCAAGTTGAGCCTTATATATGAAGTAACCCATGATTGGGAGAGTCATGCCTCTTTTTGAGCCGATCAATGACTCGTACCAAATTGACAGTTAAAAAAATAATAATAATGATGAGAATGAATTGTTTACTCTAGTACCTCTATTCGGGTGAGTGTGGGATAAGAAGTGTTTAATTTCTAAAACCCTATATGGGCCTCAAATATGTGCGCAAGCGGAGCTTGAAAGATAAGGGGGGAAAAAACAAGAAGAAGAAGAAAAGAAATATAAGGCAAGTTTAGAATCAATTTCAATGAGTTATTCTTTCTAGTTCAATTATCTCTATAGCCATACTGTACTTCAACTTTTCTATAGTAAACTTTTTAGACCTCTTGATTGGTGTATGCATGCTTAAAAGAGATGGACAGTTATTGTTCTTATTACTTCATTGAAGAGATGTTGTGAGGTTGATAAGGAAACTCTTTGATGGTCGTTAGATGTTTAGTAGTTATTAACTTGTTGGAAGGAAAACTGATTAATTTTGAGTAAAACTATTTTTAAAGCAAGCCAATGCTTGGTATGAATTTCATATTTATGCATAACTTTATAAGAAAAAAAGAGGGTCAGTTTTTAGGTCGCATCCTAGATTTCTTTGCACAAGGACGTCCACAGTCTAAATGTGGGGGAATTTGTTAAGTCAAAAATTATGCATTATTTTAATAATTATTTTGATTATATTATATATATTATTTCGTTTAATTTACTTTATTTTATATATTTTTCAGGTTAAGTATTAATAAAATAAAGAGGAGAAGAGAAGACGTCAAAGTTCGGATTTTACACGCTGAGCTATCAAGTCAGTCTAAAAATAATGATTTATGAAAAAAATATTATTTCCACAATAATTTATTTGGACTAGGGTTACAAAACTATTACACTTAATTGAAGATTTGGAAGAGAAGGAGTCTAAAGAAGAAAGCCCTAGTAGCTGATATTATAAAAACCTCACACGCCTCTTCTCTAAAAAAACACCACGGCCTCCCTCTTCATCTCACGCAACATGCATCTTCTCTGATCATCTCCCTGATACACCACCTTCTCACCAAGCATACCAACTCCTTTTTCATTCCATCATCATCATCATCAATCACCAACTCTCCAAGGCCAAAGCATCTTTATCACCATCATATATCACCATCCACCTTCACGCAAAGTAGTATTCCTTTTTATTTTTTACTTATTTTATTTCTTTTGTGTTTAGTTTATTGCTAAACATGAAATCTTTGATTAATTGTTGAGATTTTATTTATAATATGTGTGAGTAATTTCCTTGTACTTAGTATAATCTATTTGAAACCATGCTAAATTCATTATTTTGAAACAAGTTTTATGCTTTATTGTCTAATTGATTTTTATTCATGATTCTATAATGATTAGTATTTATCGTTTATGATATTCACGTTAGATTAATTAGAATGCATGCTAATTAGTTTAATACAAATTCATATGATAGTTTAAAAGGCTTTAATACGTAAAAGTTATAGTCTTTTAGGCATTAGTATCACCCTAATTGATCATGGATAGCTCAAACTCATCTCTTTTAATTAGATAATCGTTATAGATCTTTGTTAAATTAATTTGCTGGTAAATTAGTTACAAGACATTAGATGATATTTTTCAAATACGTAATGCTCTAGTTTGATTAAATTCTTGCCCTGGTGTTAAGGTTATCAAAACTAATAAGGCTTATATTAAGGCTGGACCGAAATAAACTATAATATAAGGAAAAACGGGAAAGATCCGCTGGTGGGTGTCTTCTACAGTCCAATTCATGGATAAAATCGATTTGCGTGTTGATGTTAAATATTAATTTGCATGATGGATATAGATTATGCTAAGTATTTTTCATAAATTTGGTATCTTTGATAATTATTGGTTGCGTTTTAGTTAATTTGTTTAGTTTGTCAATTTTAATTCTTAAATTTATAAGCTTTAGTATAAATTTCATTTACCCCCCCCCAAAAAGAGTAGTCTTTTAGGAGTGTCTTGTTAATATGAGATCAGTTAGATTTTGATTTTTAGTGTGGTTGTAATTTTCATATTTAATTTCTATTCTGTTTTGTCAATTATTTACCGGTTTGTTAGAAATTAGGTTTAAAATAGTTTGTTTTGTGTTTTTTCATATTTTAATCCATTTTAGGGTTTATATACTATCCTATTCTGCCTCTATTTAATTTCAGAATTTTTGGAAATTATTTGATAATTTTTCAGAATTATTTTGTGAATTGGGTATGTGCAGTTTTTTATTTTAATAAATCTGAAAATTATGTTTTTAGTTTTTATTTTATGTTCTTAGGGTTTTATTAAATCCAGAAAATTATATCCTATTATCTAGGAAATTTTGTTATTTAATTTCATATTTATATTAGTGCAGTTTATTTTTTTCTCTAATTTTAGATTTTATTTTCTGTTTTCGTTTTCTGGAGTTAATTTTATGTTTTAATTTTTCTTAATTATTTTTCATTTAATTTTGGAGTTATTAAGTTATAAACTTGCAGAATATTAATTTGGATTACTTTATGTAATTTTTAATATAGATTTTTTGTCTGTTATTTTTTTTAATTTTCAGTCTAATATTGTGTTATTATTTCTGTTTTTTTATTTTTCAGATTATCTAGGATAACTATTTACTGTTTTATTTTCAGAATTAAATTTATAATATTTAGGAGCAATGTTAAGTATTTTTCCAGATTTGTACTTATTAAATTTGATTTATTTTAGTAATATAAAGAGAAGTTATAATAAATTAGAGTAGTGAAATCATTTAGAATTAAACTAACTTATTGTCATAATCTTTCCTCCTAGGATCGATCCCTACTTTTCTATGCTATAAATATTATTTATAAATCAAAGTAGTGGTTTAATTTGTAACTCTACGATAAGCTCTACAACCAACATATGAAATTTCAACTTCAAACTACCAAACATCAACCCTGAATTGCATTTATCAAATTCTTGTAACGAATTAGAGCAATAACTTCACACAAATACCACATTTCAACAACATCATCAATTAAACCATTTCATTCCACCACCATATCAAATTTTAACTTCAAACCATCAAACCTAAACCCTCAATCGTATTTGCCCAAATCTTGCACCAAATTAGAGCATTAACTTCACACAAATACTATATTTCAACATAAATATGAAATAACTATGAAATTCTAACAATCTACACTAATTTAGTTGAAGAAACTTACCTCAAATTTGTTGAAAAAACCGATAAGAGGGGCGGGAGAGGGCGGCTACCAGCGGTGGGGGGAGGATGGCGACAGCGGAGGACGGGGCCAGCGGCAGCTGGGTGGCGCTGGCAGTGGTCGGACGGAGGTCTAGCGTTCGCCTCTCTCTCTCTCTGTCTCTCTATTATCATTCTTGTCGAGTGAGTGAAACCAGAACCAAATTCTGGTTTCACTTAAAAGGGGTGGCGACGGACCGGCGATGGAAATTCCGTCGCCAGCCCAAAATTTTTTGAATTTCAAATTTTTTCTTGGCTGGGTGACGGAAATTTCGTCGCCTGTATAAAAAAACTATTTTTTTATCTGAGCGACGGAATTAGCTGAATTATGGCGACAGAATTATGTGTCCGTCGCCAAATTTGTCGCATAATCTGACTTTTTTTGTGATACTGTTTTCCCGTCGCCATATCCATCGCTAGGTCCGTTGTTATATAATTCCGTCGCTGTATTCCGTCGTTATTTTGAACTTTTCTAGTAGCGTTTATTCCCACTAGTTTTTACTAGTACGTGTTTTCATTTACTTTAATTAATTTCCTAGGGAATAGTCATCAACCCCTAACAAAGCCATGGGAAATCCAACTTAATTAATGTATGTGTGTGACGCTTCTCACAGGAAATACATATACTGTGGCTACTTATGTCGTAAAATCTCATCATTTCCAAGTTAAATAATAGCAGTACATCTAACACTACTTTTATAGTTTTATAGGTCTCAATTTAATCCGAATCAATTATTTATCTTTATTTAGGGCCTGTTCTTTTTGTTAGAAAATAAGGGTTAGAAAATGGATCAAGTTGGTTGAAGTGGCTATTTTTGTTGTTGAAGTGGGTTGAAGTATGGTGAAATAGGTTGAAGTGGGTTGAAGTTAGTATATTTTTTATATAATGGGCAGAAGGTCAAAATAGTGGGTTGGAGTTGGTTGAAGTGGATTGAAGCGGATCGAAGTGGGTTGAAATTAGTATTTTCTTATTGAAGTTCGTGATGTGTGGGTTGAAGTTGGTTAAAGTTGGTAAATTGGGATTTACCAACACAAAGAACAAGGCCTTAAAATGGCCAAGGGTGAATTATGTTAGTATGATTATTTGGGCAATAAGATGTTATCTGTTAAATATCTGTATTAATTATTAGCTGTTAGCTGATTGGATTAATTATTTGACTTATATGATTGTATTAGTTGTTTCTACAAAAAATATTTAGTAAAATTAGCTGTTTTTAACAATGCTATTTGGTAAAATTCCTCTTTTTCCCTTGACTTAGTTTCAATATCTTTTTAAACATAACAATATTATAAATTACATATTTATTTTTCTTCTCAATATAAATTTAAGGATTATGTGATATATAAAATTGCATTTATAACTTTACGCAAATTTGTTTATGACTCATGACAATATTTTTCTTCATTGTAACTTAATTTTTTTTTAAACAATACTTGAATTTTTCGTGACAAGAAATATGAAAAGCGGCGCTACTGTTCAAAGATCAAATCTTCTATCTTAACCTAACCCACACTAAATAAAGGAAGAAGAAGGGAGAGGCAACCAAAAAAAAAACAAAAGATCAAACAGTTTAAGACTTGAAGTAAATCATCTAGCCTAAGCCTTTTTTTCAACTCGACTAATTGTTGAAGATGGAAGAAAAGACAACCAAATAATGAATAAATTAATAAATAAATGCAGTTGGTTCTAATAACTAAAAGTGATTCAATAGAAAATAATAGGTTTTTGTTATCAATGACATTTGAAGTAATTAATTTTGTGAAAATAGTTACAGTCAATATGGCCAGTTTCATTGTACGTAGCAATAATCTGATTAAAACACTCTTCCAAAAAACTTTTTGCAAAAGAGCGTTTTGGGCATAAAAGGCTAATACAAAAAGCTCATTAGCCAAACACTCAAGTTAACTTTTTGACCAATGCCAAATAGCTTATAACCTCAAAAAGAGCTTTTTGACCCAAAAAAAGCTCTTTGCCAAACAACCCCTATAATGTCATGTCTTCTTTTTTCTTCATTTTTCAGTCAGGTAAAGTAAAAAAATACTTTTGTATTAGAATTATACTCTTGCAATGCAAGAACATAATCTAAATATTTTTTTAAATATATTACTAACATAATGGATAGTTTCTTTTCGCATAGTTCACTACTAGAAAAGTTCAAAATGACGATGTAATACAGCGACGGAATTATTTAACGATGGACCTAGCGACGGATATGGCAACGGAAAAATAGTATCATAAAAA
This sequence comes from Carnegiea gigantea, assembly GCA_029747015.1. Taxonomy (NCBI): domain Eukaryota; kingdom Viridiplantae; phylum Streptophyta; class Magnoliopsida; order Caryophyllales; family Cactaceae; genus Carnegiea; species Carnegiea gigantea. The sequence continues at coordinate 840,607 of JAKOGI010000089.1, read as the reverse complement.
AAGTTAGATTATGCGACAAACTTGGTGACGGACACATAATTCCATCGCCATAATTCAGTCTTGGCAACGGAATTTCCGTCGCTCAGATAAAAAAATAATTTTTTTATACAGGCGACAGAATTTCCGTCGCCCAGCCAGGAAAAAAATTTGAAATTCAAATAATTTTGGGCTGGCGACGAAATTTCCGTCACCCGTCAGTCGACATCCCTTTTAAGTGAAACCAGAACTCGGTTCTGGTTTCACTCACTCAACGAGAAAGAAAATAGAGAGAGAGAGAGAAAGAGAGAGAGAGAGAGAGAGGCGAACGCTAGAGCTCCGTCCGAAAACTGCCAGTGCCACCTAGCCGCTGCCGGCCCCGTCCATCGGCGTCGTCGCCGCCGCCCTCCCCCCACCGCCGGTAGCCGCCGGCCATCCTCTCCCGCCCCTCTTGTCAGTTTTTTCAACAAATTTGAGGTGGATTTCTTCAACTAAATTAGTTGTAATTTCTACAAATTTTTGTATTAGATTATTAAAATTTCATAGTTAGTTGATATTTATGTTGAAATGTGGTATTTGTGTGAGGTTATTACTCTAATTTGGTGCAAGATTTGGGTAAATACGATTTTGGGTTTAGATTTGGTAGTTTCAAGTTAAAATTTGATATGGTGGTGGAATGAAATGGTTTAATTGATAATGTTGTCGAAATGTGGTATTTGTGTGAAGTTATTACTCTAATTCGTTACAAGAATTTGGTAAATGCGATTTTGGGTTGAAGTTTGATAGTTTGAAGTTGAAATTTCATATGTTGGTTGAATGAAATGTTTTAATTGATAATATTGTTGAAATATGGTATTTGTATAAGGTTATTGCTCTAATTTGGTTGGAGATTTTGGTCAATGCAATTTAGAGTTTACGTTTGGTGATGTGAACTTGAAAGTTGATATGTTGGTGGATGAGATACTTTAGTTTATAATTTTGTTCAAATGTGATGTTCGCGCGAAGTTGTAGCTTTTATTTGTCTGAAGATTTTACCCAATGCAATGTACACTTAGATTTAGTAATTTTAAGTTGAAATTTCATATGTTGGTGGAATAAAGTGGTCAACTTTGTATGAATTATTAGTTTTGTGAAATTCATCAGAATACAAGTATATTTGTAGAAATTTATAAGTTTTTTTTTGGGTGCATGTAGAAATTTATAAGTAAACATATGTAACATATAATTGAGTAATTTATGTAATTATTATAATTTTAATTGAAATTAATTCTTATTAAATACCTTATGTGGTTATTGTTATTTGAGCAGAATATAAATGGTCCTCCATATCGTAGGTGGATGTATAATAGATTACTGCTTGATCGTGGTGGTTATACGTAAGAATTTCTAGATGGAGTAAACCAATTCAATCAATTTACACCTAGACAGACAGAGTTTCTAAATGGGGAAAAGTATAGATGTCCTTGTGCGAAATGCAGAAATAGGCTGTACTTGACATCCGAAAAGGTCAAGATGCACCTTATGTATAAGGGTTTTGTGCAATGGTATTAGTTTTGGATAAGCCATGGAGAAATAGAACCTCAGCAATATGATTCTAGGTATTCAAATAGTAAAATTCTTGAAGTTGGAGGTTCAAGTCATATTAATAATGACTACTATAAATCCTACGTAGATTAGATGGAGGACATGGTTGATAATGCTATAATAGCAAATCAAAATGTAAGGGAAGAGGGGTCAAGCACTTGTCAAGAACCATTTTATAATATGGTTCAAGCTACTCAACAACCCTTATATGATAGTTGTTCCACCCACAGTGAGCTCTCTGCTGCAGTGAGACTGTTGAGTATCAAATTTGATTATAACATGTCACAAAATTATTTCAATGAAATTGTTCAATTAATAAAAGAGATGTACCCACCTAACAACCACGTGCCTAACAACTATGGGCAAACGAAGAAGGTTGTTAAAGATCTTGGCAATGATGTGGTTCAAATTGATTGTTGTCGAAAAGATTGCATGCTATTTTATAAGGAGGATGTAAACCTGAATGCGTGCAAGTTTTGTAGGCATTCAAAATGGAAGAGGCAAAGGTCACAACAAAGGAATCAGAATCTATTGTTACACTTAAGGATGCATTACTTGCTGTTAAAACCACGATTACAGAGGTTGTATGCATAAAGAAGTACTGCAGAGTACATGAGATGGTATTATGAACATCGGCATGAGGACAGTGTTTTATGTCATCCATTAGATGGGGCAGCATGGAAACATTTCGATAGCAAGTACCCTGAATTTGCTGTAGAGCCTCGGAATGTGAGGCTTGGCTTATGTGCTGATGGATTTAATCCTTACACTTTGTCTTCAAGATCATACTCCATTTGGACGGTGGTAGTTACGCCTTATAACCTCCTCCCTGAACTATGTATGACCCCACCATTTATGTTCTTGACTTATGTAATCCCCGACCCCGAAAAACCTAAGAACAAGATAGATGTTTATTTACAACCTCTTACTGATGAGTTGAAAGAGTTGTGGGATGTTGGAGTTGAGACTTATGACATTTTTACAGGGCATACGTTTCAGATGAAGGCTGCACTTATGTGGACCATCAATGATTTTTCCGTATATGGAATGTTATCTGGGTGGAATACTAATGTCCAATTGGCATGTCATGTATGTATGAAACAGAAAAAGGGTTTGAGATTAAGAAATAGAGGTAAATTCTCATGGTTTAATTGTCATGGGTGTTTTCTGCTAAGGAATCATGTGTTCAAAAGAAATAGAACAGCATTTAGGAAAGGCAAAATTGCTACAGGGGGTCCTCCTTGCCGACTATTTGGGGAAGAACTTTATGCCAACGTGGAAGATTACCCAATGGTAACTACAAATGGTGACTTTGTCATACCAGGATTTACGAAAAATGAGCACAACTGGATGAAGAAGAGTATATTCTGGGAGTTACCTTATTGGCAACACCAATTGCTTCGCCATAATTTGGATGTGATGCACATTGAAAAGAACTTCTTCGAAAACATTATTAACACTGTTATGGATGTCCATGGGAAAAACAAAAAGGGATGTTGCAGAAATATGCGATAGACAAGAATTACATTTACATCCAGGCCCAAGTGGTAAGTCGCTTAAACCAAAAGCGAAGTTCGTACTTCCTGTAGATAAACGAAGAGAGTTGTGTGAATGGGTAAAGGAGCTTCAAATGCCTGAAGGATATTGCTCTAATTTGAGGAATATCGTAGACCCTAATGAGGTAAAGTTCAATAACATGAAAAGTCATGATTGTCATGTATTCATAGAGACTCTTTTACCCATTGCATTTGGTGCGCTCCAAGATGATGTGTTGAAACCTCTTATTGAGATAAGCCAGTTCTTCAAGAACTTATGCTCAACAACATTACAAGAGGATATGCTTGGGAAAATGCATCGCAACATTGTCATCACTTTGTGTAAGTTGGAGACCATTTTCCCTCCTGGCTTTTTCAATGTAATGGAGCATCTGCCAGTGCATTTAGCAGAAGAGGCTCAACTTGGTGGTCCAGTACAATACCAATGGATATATCCATTTGCGAGGTAAAGTACAATGTAATCGATGAAATCTTATCTCAATTCTTATATGTGGAATCACTTAGAAGTGAATGCAATTGTGAATTTGTTAGGTTCTTTAGCCGATTGAAGAAAAAGATAAAGCAACAAGCGTGTCTTGAAGGTTCAATCACATAAGCAACGTAGAAGGTGAGAGGACATTCTTCATCTCCTATTACTTCGGCTCTAATGTGCCCTCCATGCGCACTAAATGTAGGAGAAATGAGGATGGCGATGAATATATTAATCATTTTCCAACTCTGTCTGTGTTTGAACTGTAAGGGACCGCTATTGGTAGGGAAAGATCAAGGTATCTCACAGATACCAAATATGTTGTTGCCCATCTTCACATGCTGTTAAATTGTGATGAGGTTAAACCTTACATAGGGTGAGTGGTATCTTAACTTCCAGTTGAGTTTATCATTAGGAGCGCAAGTATATTAATAGGTTTCATAAAATATGACAGAATTTTCACAGAACAAGTTAGAACTGCACGTCCTAATGTCAACGACGCTAATGTTGACACCATCATCGAAACTCATTTTGTAGATTGGTTTAGTGAGAATGTAAGTATTACAACTCATTTATTCATAATTTTAACATAACAGTTAATTAGGTACATTGTATTAACCAAAACCACATGTTATATCACCTTAGGTGCATTATATTCAACTATTTGAGACCGACAAACATTGTTGCTTGACACAACTGACTGCGAAGCCAAATCGATATGTGTCGACGTGGACGGCATATAGAGCAAATGAATTCAAATTCCACACAAAATTTCGTATCATCGGGAAGAGAACATATAATTGTGGTGTTGGTGTTTGTGGTATGGGGGAAGGCGATATTGAAAATGATTATTATGGTGTATTGAAAAATTTTTCCAAATTGAGTACGTAGGCGAACCACTTAAACGATGTGTGTTATTCAGTTGTAAGTGTTTTGATTCCACATTGAATCGTAGGACACGATCTCATAAACTAAGCAAACTTATTGAGGTCCACCGTACAAGGACGTACCGAAAGTACGACCCATTTATCTTCCCAAGCACCGCATCACAAGTATACTCCATGCCACATGTAGATCGCTCAAGGGATAGGGCCAATTAGCTTGTTGTCATACCAACCAAACCAAGGGCGAGAGTGGATAAGCAGTACACTCTACCTATTGCCTACCAACAAACGGACATGACGACAATCATTGAACCTGTGAATGACGCCATCCCTACATCATTAGTGGATGAAAGTACACCACCAGAAGAGGTTAATGATGAAATTGAGTTTTCATTCATTCAAGCTAATGACGAGATAGATGAGATAGAGAATAATAAGGGTGATGAAGAGGGCAAGTGGGATGACGGTAATGAAATAGATGAAGCAGAAGAAAATTTACATTTGTATGATGATGATGACGATGACGATGACGATGATGATGATGATGCAGATGATTGAGTGCTTATGAATTCTTATGTATTTGAGTACTTTACATGTCAAACTATTGGTGGTGTCTCTACTTTTATTATATGAATGAATTTTGTAAATATATGTTACCTACATACCTATTATGATGTCTGAGTAAATGGTTGATATACACAATTATTATATATTTGCACTTGCATTTGTTGTCAGCTATTTCAGGTATGGATTCAAGTTCTCGTCGAGGTAAGTCCTTCATTCAAGGTAGAGGACAAGGGCGTAGGAGCTCTGCCGTATATCTGACCGCAATAGATATTGATCCATCTTCCCCCCAGGTACCTCGTATCCCAGTTCAGCGAGGAGCCACAATGGCTGCTTATATACCAGGTATTTCAAGACCAATGCCTCCCCTATTTGGGGTTTTCCATCATCAGACCTCATACATTCCCAACCAAAGCACCATGTACGTCCGATTTGCCTACAACATTCCTCCAAACCCCCATTTTGTGAACATTGTGCAGCCTACTCCCCAGTCCATTGACCCTAACACAAACCAGTCCCAAGACAACATTGTAACTAGTGAAAGTGAAGCACAATCCAGTCATTGGAGCACTCGAGCAAAGACTTGGATTAAGCTAGATGGTAACGGAGAAGTCTTCAATTATTATATATTATGAACTACTACATGAATTTTGCATCACAAGTAATCAATTTGATGTGTTATATTCAATTAAGTTTCTCCCCAATGATGGTGCTGTTAGTAGGATTTCGCTCATATTTCAAAGCAAATATGATGAGCTTGGCCTACTTGGGGTAAAGTGCCCAAACCAGTATGAGATTTGTGGTTTGGAGAGTTCAAGGTAACTACAGTGACTACATATTAACAGTTTGTGTGAACGTGATAAATTACTATTGTATTATTTGATGTGTTTGTTGTTTTCATAATTGCAGAAGTGGTTTACTGGGGATCCGTCCATGAGGACCGTATAAGAGGAATTTTGAAAAACCGAGGCAATGCACGCTTGAGAGACTTCCTTGGCAAAGCAAGGAAGCATAACAAGAAGCCTGTTTGGCTCGGTGATGCTCAATGGGAGGGACTCCAACAACACTGGGCGAATGAACATTACAAGAAATTGCGTGAAACGGCCCAGAAGAACCGACTGGTACTCCAGAAAGTGGTGGCCATCTCTCCACACCTGTGGCTCGATCCTATGCATGAGCATAGGCGGCGTCTGGTAAATGAATTTGCTATGTATTTCTTTAACTTTAATACTGTATTTGGCTTGTGCTTGACATCATTCTTTCTGGCACGTACATAGAGGGAACAACTTGGGACGGAGCCCACTTGTTAATTATTCAGCCGCACTCACAAACTCCATGGCAAAGAAGATGCCCCTTGGGTTGACAAGAAATCACAACAAACATATGTAAGCAATTAGCTATTCAATCTTTATTGGTAGTTCAACATGAACTTGTATACTTTACTTTCATTAATTGTAATATACATGATTTCTTGCGCATGTTGCGGTATTGTAGGAATCCTTTGAACGTGATTTTCAAAATGTTATCAACTCTCAAGGGACCGGGGATGGCACTTCTCAAGATCCAAACCAGCCATTCCAAACCAAATGAGTTGTGGGTGAAGAACAAGAACAAGAAGGGTCGTATTTATGGCATTGGCGATGAGGCTGTCAACATTAGGAATCCGTTACTTCAGTCCCACTCAAAGAGCCGGTACAGTTTTCATATTAAAGTTTCAATGAACATGGTTATACGATGAATTTACTTAATTGCAATACTAATGCGTACTTCACTTAAATGCCTGTTAGCAGGTACCGGTTATACGCCATCGCAACAAGAGCTCAATGACTTAAGGGGTGTAGTAACCAACTTGGGGGTGAGCTAACTTCACAAGCTGAAAGCTACCGGTTGCTTATGGAGAAATGTAAGCAACTGGAGGAATCCAACAAATTGCTCACTCAAAGCAACCAACAACTGAGCCAACAAATGATGAGCATCGATCAGCGCCTCCAAGCTTTCTTTCAAATGCAACAAGCTTCTGGCTCGGGATCTCAGCCACCATTTACTCATCATTCGCAACATAATGAGGAAGAGGAAGAGGAAGAGGATGATCCTCACCTTGGTGATTGAGTTGGTTGTAGTTTTTCCTCCAACTGGTGGCTCTCCTTGGTTCTTTATGGTACATCTTTCTACTTGCTTCTTCCCCCTTGGTGCTTATTTCATTCCCCTCCCCTTGGTGCTTATTTCATTTTCCCTCCATTTGGCGCTTGCTTCTCCCTCTTCTGCAAACATAACTTACTTTTAATTACTAGCAACTTCTGGTTTGTTTGGATTTGTAGTTTGTGATATGTAGAGACTTTGTTTGGGACTTGTGCTTTGTGAATTCAAAACCCTTGGTTGGAAGTGTTGCTTTGGATGTGATATTCCACCTTTGTGTGGCTTGAATTGTTGAGAACGCTTCGAATGAAATCATATTCGAAGCCATTGGATGTTGATTGAGTGCAAATTTCTTGTAAATTTCTTGCAGGGATTGAAATGTATGTACTAAGGGATACGATCAAAAACAAGCATTTTATTTTTAAAAAATTAGAAACTTAGCGACGGATGGCAACGGAACGAAGCATTTATTTTTTTGGGGCAGGAAGGGCGACGAAAAATCCGTCACTATTTCCATCGGGTTGGGACGGATTTTTATTTCGTCGCTCCTGCCCCGCCAATTTTTCCCCGCCAAAAAAAGTATGTCGCAATGTCCGTCGCTGATTTCGTCGTTTATTGCGACGAAATTTCAAAATTCCGTCGCCAGGCACTCAGCGACGAGCGAAAATCTGACAGCCGTCTTCTAATTCCATCGCTGATATGAAAATTCCGTCGCTGATAAGCCTTATTCCATCACTGATTTCCTCTTTATTTGGTCTTTTTTTTGTAGTGAAAGTAAATTGATGTGTTTAATTATTTAATTATCAAAAGTTAAAAGTTTGCTAAATTCTTTTTTTGTTGTGTGAACATCCTTTTCATTCTTAATTTGAACTCACTTTTTAATTTCATTTGCTCAATATTTCATCGTTGAATGATTACATTTTGGGAATAAATTTTAT